>CM077647.1:5167157-5335948 GCA_039707465.1 Rhabdophis nuchalis | reverse complement strand
CCCCCCCCCTTCTGTCTTCTCCCTCGCGTCTCACCCCCCCTCCAGATCTAACCCACCCCACCACCTTCCCTACCCTCCCTTCCAACACATTCCCACCTCCTCCTTCCTCCCTCCCTCCACCCTTCCTTCCTTCCTTCTTCCCTCCCTCCTCCTTCCTTCCCTTCCTCCTTCCTTCCTTCCTTCCATCCTTCCTTCCTTCTTTCCTTCCTTCCTTCCCTTCCCTCCTCCTTCCCTCCTCCATCCTTCCTTCCTTCCCTCCCTCCCTCCCTCCTTCTCTCCTTCCTTCCTTACTTCCTTCCTTCCTTCCTTCCTTCCTTCCTTCCTTCCCTCCCTCCCTCCCTCCTTCCTTCCTTCCTTCCTTCCTTCCCTCCCTCCCTCCCTCCTTCCTTCCTTCCCTTCCTCCCTCCCTCTTTCTTTCCCTCCTTCCTTCCTTCCCTCCCTCCCTCCCTCTTTCCTTCTCCCTTCCTTCCTTCCTTCCTTCCTTCTTTCCTTCCTTCCCTCCGTCCCTCCCTCCTTCCCTCCTTCCTTCCTTCCTTCCCTCCTTCTTTCCTTCTTTCCCTCCTCCCTCCCTCCTTCCTCTCTGTCCCATCTCTTCTTGCTCTCCTCCCACCCTTCCTACTTCTTTTCCTCACTTTCAATCCTCCCTACCTCTCTCCTACCTTCCCTCCCTTCCCTGCCTCCCCTCATTATCCTCATGCCTTGCATTCCTCCCTCCCTTTCTCCTTCTCTTTCTTCTCCCTTCCCATCCCTCCCTCCTTCCCCTCTCCTCCCTTCCCTCCCTTCCCCCTCCCTCCCTTTCTCCTTCCCTCCCTTCCATCCCCCTCCCTCTCTTCCTCCTCCTCCCCCTCCCTCCTTTCCTTCCATGGGTGACTTTGGCCCAATCCCTCGGAGACATTGAGTTCTAGTCCCACCTTAGTCAGGAAAGCCAGCTGGGTGACTTTGAGCCAATCGCCAGGAGACGGGGAGTTCTAGTCTTGCCTTAGGCATAAGAGCCAGTTGTGTGACTCTGCCCCCTCCCTCTCCTAAGGCCACCTTGCAGGATTGCTGTTGTGGGAGAATTAGGACAAAAATGTTCTTTGATACGCCTGCCACCTTATTAGTTATTTGTAGAAAAATAAATAAATAAAAGACAGGCATCAAATAAAGATAGAAAATCAACCCGTTCCAAACCACAAACTAGTCAGCCATCTTTTAAGCTCTGAATGTGGTGCAAATCCAACTTCGTTTTTTCATTATTATTAATTTTTTTTGGTCGAGCTCAGGAGTTGCTGCACTTTTCTCCCACATCACTCTGGGTTTCTCTAAGGTTGGCGGGGGGGGAAAAAACCCATTAAAAATAAAAATATGGAAAGGCTTCAAGAATTCAACCACTGCAGAGTGAGAACATTAAAGTAGCAGAGACGGCTATGGGGGGAAAATTGAAAAATGGAGAGACCTCCGCCCAGTCCAGGGGGAATTGTTCGCGGGATTAATGCCGGGTCATTGCCTGTAGCAAAGTTCAGCCCTAGGAAAAATACTCCTTCGTTGGTTTTTAAAAAATTAAGAATTAAACAGATACGAGGATCCAATTTCTGGTTGAATTGGGACTTATCGAACATGGCTGGAGTTTGAGGTTAAGGTTGTTTCCGAAAGATGCCAAGGGAAGGGAGGTAAAAACCCCGGAAGAATCTAAGTTAAGAGATCAGCACAGAATCTCAGGGCTGGAAGGGAGCTAGGAGGCCATCTAGTCCCACCCCCTGCCCAAGACATCCCATCTCCATCCTAGACCAATGGTTGTCAATGTTTTCTTTAAAATCTCCTATGATGGAGGATTCACAAGTTTAGGTTTAGGTTTTAGGTTTTATTAGTTTTTTATACCGCCCTACTCCCGAAGGACTCAGGGCGGTGTACAGCCAAAGCAAAACAGATATATAGAAGTTTAAAAAGTTAAAAAACAACATATTAAGCAATTTGGCCTCAAAATTAAAAAAACCAAACAAACCCCGATTAAAATTAATAAAAATTTGTAATTTAAAAATCATGTTTTATGCCAGCCCGGCTTGTTGGAAAAGAAAGGTTTTGAGAGCACGGCGGAAGGTGCGTAAGTCAGGGATAGTTCTTAATTCCGGGGGCAATTCGTTCCAGAGGACCGGTGCTCCCACGGAGAAGGCTCTCCCCCTGGGTGTTGCCAGTCGACATTGTTTAGCCTACGGCACCATGAGGAGACCCTCTCTATGGGAGCATACTGGCCGGTGGGAGGCTCTCGGTGGCAGAAGGCGATCTCGTAGGTACCCAGGTCCTAAGCCATGGAGCGCTTTAAAGATGGTAACCAACACCTTGAATCGCACCCGGAAAACCACCGGAAGCCAGTGCAGCTTGCACAGGAGAGGTGTTACATGGGAGCGTTGTGTCACTCCCATAATTACCTGCGCAGCCGCATTCTGGACCAGTTGAAGCCTCCGGGTGCTCTTCAAGGGGAGCCCCATGTAGAGAGCATTGCAGTAGTCCAGACGGGAAGAGACAAGGGCATGAGCGACTGTGCGCAGGGCATCCCGATCTAGGAAGGGACTCAACTGGTAGATCAGGCGAACCTGATAAAAAGCCCCCCTGGCGACAGCCGTCATATGACCTTCCAAGGACAGCCGTGCATCCAGGAGGACACCCAAGTTGTGAACCCTTCCTGTGGGGGCTAAGGTCTCACCCCTCATAGCCAGCGGTGGAACCAGCTGACTGTAACGGGACGCCGGGAACCACAGCCATTCAGTCTTGGAGGGGTTGAGCCTGAGCCTGTTCCTTCCGATCCAGATCCGCATGGCCTCCAGGCTCTGGGACATCACATTAAGGACAACATTGGGGTGATCTGGGGATGAAACGTACAGCTGCGTATCATCAGCGTACTGATGGGACTTTACCCCAAAATCCCGGATGATCTCGCCCAGCAGCTTCACATAACTGTTGAACAGAAGGGGCAAGAGGACCAACCCCTGAGGCACCCCACAAGTGAGGCACCTTGAGGACGACCTCTGCCCCCCCGTCAACACAAACTGCGAACGGTCAGAGAGGAAGGAGGAGAACCACCAAAGTACACTGGCCCCCATCCCCAACCCCTCCAACTGCCGCAGCATGATACCATGGTTGATGGTATGAAAAGCCGCTGGGAGGTCTAATAGGACCAGGACAGAGGAACAACCCCTGTCCCGAGCCCTCCAGAGATCATCGACCAATGCGACCAATGCCGTTTCCGTGCTGTACCCAGGCCTGAAACCCGACTGGTACGGATCAAGATAGACAGCTTCATCCAGGTAGTTGGGAAGCTGTTGCGCCACCACACTCTCAACAACCTTTGCCACAAAGAGAAGGTTGGAGACTGGACAATAGTTTGCCAAAAGCACCGGGTTCAGGGAAGGCTTCTTGAGGAGGGGCCTCACCACCGCCTCTTTCAAAGCGGTGGGGAAGAAGCCCTCTCTCAAAGAAGCGTTGATAATACCCTGGAGCAACCTCACAGCACCAACCAGGAGGGACACGGGTCCTATAAACATGTGGCAGCACTACGCCTCCCCAAAATCCTGTCTACGTCCTTGGGAGTCGCAGGGTCAAACTCCTCCCAGATAACGTTCTCAAGACCCGCCTCCATCACCCCATCTAGCCCCACCCAGTCAGAGTCCAGCCCTTCCCGAATCTGAACCATTTTGTCTTGCAGGTATTGTACAAAATCCTCAGCTTTACCCTGCAAGGGATCCTCCCACGCTTCCATATGTAAGAGGGAGCGGGTCACCCTAAACAGGGTGGCTGGGCGATTTTCTGCAGACGCAATAAGAGCAGAAAAATAATTAGACTTTGCTGCTTTTATCGCCACTAGGTAGGTCTTGATATAAGACCTCACCAGTGTCCGATCAGATTCGGAACGGCTGGCCCTCCAACTGCTCTCTAGGCGTCATTTCTGGCGCTTCATCTCCCTCAGCTCCTCAGAGAACCAAGGAGCCAAGTGGGTTCGGCACCGGATCAGAGGCCGCAAAGGCATGAGGCGGTCCAGAGCCCCAGCAGCCGCCCTGTCCCATGCGGCCACCAGCTCTCCAGCCAAGTCTTGAGCCATAGCCTCAGGGAGTGGCCCAAGCTCCGCCAGGAACCTATCAGGGTCCATCAGGCACCTGGGGCAGAACCACCTAGTCGGTTTCGCCTCCCTGAGGAAGGGAAGTTGGGAAGACAGGAGGTTTTTCCATTGATTAATTGTTTTCCCTGTCAGAAAATTCCTCCTCAATTCTAGGTTGGGTTTTCCTCTGATCAACTTCCTCCATTGCTTCTCCCTCCCTCCCTCACTTCCTCCCTCTTTTCTTCTTGCTTCTTCCCTCCCTTGCTTCCTCCCTCTTTTCTTCTTCCTCCCTCCCTCCCTCGCTTCCTCCCTCTTTTCTTCTTCCTCGCTCGCTTGCTCGCTCCCTCCCCCTCCCTCTTTTCTTCTTGCTTCCTCCCTCCCTCCCTCACTTCCTCCCTCCCTCCTTCTTTCCTTCCTTCCTTCCTCATTCTCTCCCTCTTTTCTTCTTCCTCTCTCCCTCCCTCCCTCTTTTCTTCTTCCTTTCTTCCTCATTCTCTCCCTCTTTTATTCTTTCTTCCTCCCTCCCCCTCCTTCTTTTCTTCTTCCTTCCTCTCTCTCCCTCCCTCTTTCCTCCTTCTTTCCTTCCTTCCTTCCTTCCTTCCTCATTTTCTCCTTCTTTTCTTCTTCCTCTCTCCCTCCCTCCCTCCCCCTCATTCTTTTTTTCTTCCTTCCTCTCTCTCTCCCTCCCTTCCCTCCCTCCCTCTTATTCCTCCAGATTTCGTTTACTCCTTCACTAATGTGGGACTCACTTAACAACTCTTAGCAACAGAAATCCTGCTCCCAAGGGTGGTAGCAAGCCAAGGATTATCTGCCTACTGGAAGAAGCCCTCCTTCATAACATGTAGGTTAGAGAGCCAGTTTGGACTTGAAGTTAAACCTAGAGTACACCAGGAAATGGTGAGTTCTAGTCCTGCCATAGGCATGAAAGTTGGCTGCGTGACTTTGTAAAAAAATAAAAATAAAGGTGGGATACAGATTAAAGAAAGAAAGAAAGAAAGAAAGGTAAATATTACCAGGATGATTTTTTTAAAACATATATACATATCCCGGACTACAATTCCAGCAAATTTGCTCTCCAGTGGATGCTGGATCTTAGAGTCTTACCCCTTTCAAAAGTCGCCTCCTTATTCTTGAGAAAGCTGCAGCAGATCCTACCTATCCTTCCAGCTCCTGCAAAATAGATCACTTTCTGCTCTGAGGGGGATCCCTCAAAGATAAATCATGCTGTTGAAAGGCAGAGAGAACCTGGCAACCCCGAATTAAATAAAGAACAGCTGTTTTTCCACCAGGAACAATTAGGGAGCCTTATTTTTAAATGCACCAAAGCCTGCTTAATGCACAATAATTTGCAGGGAGTTCCCAAACCTTTGTTCTTTTTCTATTTTGCCCCCCAAAATGTATTTTCTAAAGATCTGAAAAAGCTGGAAGGGGGAGAGAAAGAAAGAAAATGCAGGTTGGTCCAGGAAAATTAAAGTTAAAATTAAAAGAATGAACATTTTTTTTAAAAAAAGAAAATAGTAAACATTAAAATATGAATTTTAATATAAGATTAAAGTTAAAGAATTAATGTTAATTGTAAAATTAAAAAGGTAAAGAATTAAATTTAGTTTTTAAAACTAAATTTAAGATTAAATATTACTTTTAATTTTTGAAATAAAAGTTAAAATTAAGAAAAATTGTAATTTCAATTTTAAAAATCAGTTAATAATTTTTTTTAAAGAAAATGAAAAGGATTGATTTTAATTTTTTTAATTAAAAAGATTAAAGAATTAATTCTATTTTTAATTAAAATAAGAGGGAGGGAAAGAGAGAGAAAGCAAGGAAGCAAGGAGAAAGAACAGGAAGGAAGGAAGGAAGGAAGGAAGGAAGGAAGGAAGGAAGGAAGGAAGGGATGAGAGGGGAGGGAGAAAGGGAAGGAAGCAGGGAGGAGGAGAGAAAAAAAGAAAGGAGGGAGGGAGGGATGGAAGGAGGGAAGGAAGAGTGGAACAAGGGAAGAGGGGTGAGGAGAGGAAGGAAGGAGAAAGAAAGAACAAACGAAAGAAAGAAAGGAGGGAGGGAGGAAGGAAGGAAAGGAAGGAAGGAAGGAAGAACAAGCAAAGAAGCCTATTTCTTTGAAAGAAGCAGATTTTCCATTCTGTGCCAATAATTAATAAATGGCAGTCTATGTACCCTGTCAAGGTTGTAAACTGATGCCATTGTGTATAATTTGGAAATAAATATAGCACAACCAATTGCAAAAGTCTTTATATAAGAGTACAGAGGGGGCTAGTATGATTTTTTTGGGGGGGGTGAGTGTGTGTGTGTGTGTGTGATGTAGTGGATCTCTCTCTCTCTCTCTCTCTCTCTCTCTCTCTCTCTCTCTCTCTCTCTCTCTCTCTCTCTCCCTCTCTCTCTCAACTAATCAGTTAAAGGTGACTATTATGGTTTGATCTGCTGGAATGCAAGGCAGATTTTCTAAATTTGGGAGGCCTGGATTATACCCATTTTTTCAAGAAGACGCAATAATATTAATAGGGAAATAATTCCTTCCCCCTCCACACCAATTTTCTCAAGCAGGAGGAATTTACACTGACTTCCTAAGCCAGGTCTCCACCCAAAAATTCCTTGGACTCTCAAAAACAGTTAAGGCAACTTTATACAAGGATAGGGTTTAAGTCAGTTGGACATACAGGTAAGTCCTCGATTGACGGCTCTACTGTACAAAAGAGCCCGGTTTTTCCGTTGCTATGTGAGACACTGGTTAAGTGAGTTTTTTCTCCCATTTTACGAGCTTCCTTGACAACGTTGCTAAGTGAATCACTGCAGTCGTCGAGTTAGTTACATGGTTGTTAAGCGAATCCGTCTTACCCAGTGACTTTGCTTGGAAAAGGGGATCACGTGACCCCAGGACGCTGTGACCGTCATAAATATGAATCAGATTCCAAGCGTCTGGATTTTGATCAGGTGACCACGGGGAAGCTGCGACGGTCGTAAGTGTGAAAAACAATCATAGGTCGCGTTTTCTCAGCGCCGTTGTAACTTCGAGCAGTTACTCAATGAACTGTTGTAAGTCAAGGACTATCGGTATGTGTTCTTAAACAAATATATTGTTTTTTTTAAAAAAAGGGGTCTTCCAATGCTTTCAGCCTCTTATTCAGGTGTGAGATTCTAGGAGTGTCCCAGGAAAACTAATAATCACAATGGCCAATGGGCTGCGCATCCAGGGTGCAAAGGTCACGGAGGGAATTTTCATCCTGAAATCGTGGCATTTAATTCCTGACATCTTATAGGGAGCCAGTTACGGTGTAGTTATGGGTAAGGTGCTGGCTGACAAATTAGGAATTCTAGTCCTGCCATAGGCATGAAAACCAACTGGGTAACTTTGGGCCAATCACCAGGAGATGGTGAATTCTAGTCCCGCCTTAAACATGAAAGGCATCTTAGTGGCTTAGGGCCAATCGCCAGGCAACAGTGACTTCTAGTCCCGCCTTAGGCATGAAAATTAAGTAGGTGACTTTGGGCCAATCACCAGGTGACAGTGACTTCTAGTCCCGCCTTAGGCATGAAAATTAAGTAGGTGACTCTGGGCCAATCACCAGGCGACAGTGACTTCTAGTCCCGCCTTAGGCATGAAAATTAAGTAGGTGACTCTGGGCCAATCACCAGGCGACAGTGACTTCTAGTCCCGCCTTAGGCATGAAAATTAAGTAGGTGACTCTGGGCCAATCACCAGGTGACAGTGACTTCTAGTCCCGCCTTAGGCATGAAAATTAAGTAGGTGACTCTGGGCCAATCACCAGGTGACAGTGACTTTTAGTCCCATCTTAGGCATGAAAGGCAGCTTAGTGACTTAGGGCCAATCACCAGGAGACGGTGAGTTCTAGTCCCACCTTAGGCATGAAAGGCAGCTTAGTGGCTTAGGGCCAATGACCATGCAATGGTGAGTTCGAGTCCCACTTTAGGCATGAAAATTAAGTAGGTGACTTTGGGCCAATCACCAGGCGACAGTGAGTTCTAGTCCCGCCTTAGGCATGATTCTGGGAGGGGAAGTCCATCCCCTCTTAAAGCCTAGCTGGCTGGGGGATTCTGGGTGTTGGAGTCCTCCCCTCTTAACGCTGCCAAGGTTGAGAAACCCTGACACACGGTCCATGGAGCAGCATGGATGAGGGCGTCTGTCAGCGGCGCCTGGTATGTCATGGTGACTCTCGCGTCTTCTGAGCACATCGGCCGCTCTTCAAAGAGGACCCCGCTGGAGCAGGCCTTGTCCTCCGCTATCACCCGCGGGATCTGCTAATATAAGCCAGAGCTGCAGATGGAGACAATTACTTTTCCTGTGAGGCTCAGCCAGGGATGCTGTTTGAATGTGCTCCGCGCACCACTCCGAATGTGTCACAAGAGCAAAGACCAGATGCTGTTGGTGAGGGGTGAGGGGGGAATGGGGTGGAAAGAGAAAAGAGGGAAGGAAGGATTAAAGAAGAGAAAGAGGAAGGTGGTAAAAGGCAACGCTACTCACGGTTTACTATTTACTAGTATAGAGTTGGTTTGGTGTAGTGTTGAAGGCATTGAGCTGGAAATTAGGAGATGGTGAGTTCTAGTCCCGCCTTAGGCATGAAAGTTGGCTAGGTGACTCTGAGCCAATCACCAGGAGACGGTGAGTTCTAGTCTCACCTTAAGCATGAAAGTTGGGTAGGTGACTTTGGGCCAATCACCAGGAGACGGTGAGTTCTAGTCCCACCTTAAGCATGAAAGCTAGCTGGGTAACTCTGGGCCAATCACCAGGAGACGGTGAGTTCTAGTCCCGCCTTAGGCATGAAAGCTAGCTGGGTGACTCTGGGCCAATCACCAGGAGATGGTGAGTTCTAGTCCCACCTTAAGCATGAAAGTTGGCTAGGTGACTCTGGGCCTATCACCAGGAGGTGGTGAGTTCTAATCCCGCCTCAGACATTAACATTCGCTGGGTGACGGGGCCAGTCATCAGGAGATGGTGAGTTCTAGTCCTGCCTTAGGCATGAAAGCCAACTGGTTAACTTTGGAACTAGAACTCACCATCCCCCGGTAACTGGCCCCAAACTCTCCCAAGCCAGTTTTCATGCCCAAGGCGAGACTAGAACTCACCATCTCCCAGTTTCTAGGCCAGCTCCCAACTGGCTCTCGTACTACATTTTCCACCCCACCCAACCCCCTCTAAATGGCAATCCACTACCGTGGCCGTCCCTTCCAGGTTGCGTATCTCAGAAACAATTTTTTTTTTGAAAAGTATTTTATTAGTTTTCAAAATTTTTACAAGGGAAAAGGTATAGGGTAAAGGTAACATTTTGGTAGCTTCCCTGCCATTGGTGTTGACCCTCCCAAAACTTCATAAATTTACAATTTTAAAAGTAAAGGATAAACATATAGAAAGATTACATTGTATAGTCTATATATTTAATCATCTTTTTTTTGGCCATTTTATCTTGTATCAACAATTACAATAGTATTTCAAATAAACTCATTTTTGCGATCTGAGTCTTTTTGCAATTGACTCCTCTTCCCTGTCCCCGGACGGGGCCGTCGCTTCCTCTGTTCCCCCGTCTTCACCTCCCAACTGGGGAGAATGTTTTTTTAATAAAAGCCTCCGCCTCACTTAATGTTTTGATTTTGACTTTGCCTCCCTCCCAGAAGATCAGCATTCCCTCTGGTAATAACCACTTGAACCATATTCCCTTTTTATATAATTTCTTAGACAAGAAGGAATACTTCCTCCTTATTTCTCTAATTTTTTTTCAGAATCTGTTTCAAAATGATTATTTCTTTATCCTGGTATTTTAAAATTCCATCCCGTTGAGCCCTCAATATCTCATCCCTTGTGGATCTCCTAAGAAATTTAACATGAACTTCTCTTGATACGTTATTTATCCTGGCATGGCCTGAATTAATTCTATAAACCAGGTCATATCCCACCAGAGTTGATCTTTCTCTCTTTTAAGGTATTCTGCTAATATTGTACTCATACAATACAAATGTGAAAAAAGTAAGGTTCTGTGAAAAAAGTAAGGTTCTACATTTAGGCAAAAAAAACAAAATGCACAGGTACAGTATAGGTGGTATCTTGCTCAATAGTAGCAACTGTGAGAGGGATCTAGGAATCCTAGTGGAGAACCTTTCAAATATGAGCCAGCAGTGTGCAGCAGCTGCCAAAAAAAGCCAACACAGTTCTAGGCTGCATAAACAGAGGGAAAGAATCTAGATCACGTGAAGTGTTAATGCCACTGTATAGTGCCTTGGTAAGGCCACACTTGGAATACTGCATACAGTTTTGGTCACCATGATGTAGAAAAGACGTGGAGACTCTGGAAAGAGTGCAGAGAAGAGCAATAAAGATGATTAGGGGACTGGAGGCTGAAACATATGAAGAACGGTTGCAGGAACTGGGTATGTCTAATTTGATGAAGAGAAGGACCAGGGGAGACATGATAGCAGTGTTCCGATATCTCAGAGGCTGCCACAAAGAAGAGGGAGTCAAACTATTCTCCAAGGCACCTGGGGGCAGAACAAGAAGCAATGGGTGGAAACTAATCAAGGAGAGAAGCAACTTAGAACTGAGGAGGAATTTCCTGACAGTTAGAACAATTAACCTCTGGAACAGCTTGCCTCCAGAAGTTGTGAATGCCCCAACCCTGGAAGTCTTTAAGAAGATGTTAGATGGCCATTTGTCTGAAATGGTATAAGGTTCCTGCCCACGCAGGGGGTTGAACTAGAAGACCTACAAGGTCCCTTCCAACTCTGCTATTGTATTGTATTATAAGGTCTTTTAAGATCTTTATTTCGTATCTCAGAAACAATTGATCTCAAAATTACTACGGACTTCTCTTCAACTGGAGGGCCTGTTGTGAAGTCCACCTATGGCTTAAGCTTCCATCTGTTCTCCGGCTGCCTTCTACCAGCACATGTGTTAGCCTTTTCGTTGTGTGTTTCCAGGAATGTCCTTTGGTGCTCCAGCTGGCTGGCCCCCATGTTCTCTTGCATTTTCCCATGCTGGATCCTCAAAGCTTTACACCAGCTTGTAAATAAACACAGCAACCCACGCGCTCCCTCCGAACCCCAAGCAGCTGTTTTCCATCCTGCCTTGCGTAAGGAGTTGTGCATCAAAATTGCCCTTCGTTCAGTGCGCCCTTGGAGAGGCTTTTAATCAAAGGCGCATCGGGCCTGTGTGGCACGCTGGGGCAATGACCCCACAGTTAAGAGGACTCGCCTTGATTCATTAGGGCTAGTCCTTGGCTTATGACTGCAACTGAGCCCGTGGTGGGTTTTGCCCCCGTTGTTAGGTGAATCATTGCAGTTGTTAAGTGAGTCACACGGTCGTTAAGTGAATCCTACTCTTCCCCATTGACTTTGCTCTTCAGAAGATCGCCAAATGGGATCCCCTGACCCCAGGACACTGCAACCGTCGTAAATATGAGTCAGCGTCTAGATTTTAATCACATGACCCTGGGGATGTTGCAACGGTCGTAAGTGTGAAAAACTGTCATGTTGCTTCTTTCAGTGCCCCTTTAACTTTGAACGGTCACTAAATGAAATGTTGTCAATGAGGACTACCTATTTTATAGAAAAGATGATTTATTTTGCAAATGTACCTGCCGAGAGAAATGTATAGATCCAACCCTATTACATTGTATAGTTAGTCCTTCGACATATAACCAAGAGCGGATCAAAAGGTCCGTTGCTAAGCAAGGCGATGATTAAATGAGTCACACCCAGTTTTGCAAGCTCTTTCACCACAGTTGTTAAGCAAATCATCTCCGTTAATAAGTGAGTCACATGGCCATTAAGTGAACCTGCCTTCTCCATTGACTGTCCTGGTCCTAAGGTTGCAAAAGGGGATCACGTGACCTCAGGATGCTGCGACCGTCATAAACACGAGTCAGTTGCTGACGCTTAAATTGTGATCATTTGATTGGCAGAATGCATAACTGTGGTGATTAGCCCCCTGTCACATTTTTGGGTACCTTGTCATTTCGGTCACTAAACGAATGACTGTAAGTCGAGGACTACCCATGGTAGCCAGCAACAATAGGCCATCCTCAACTTCTGACCACAATTACGCCGGAATTTTCATTGCTAACCAAGGTGGTCGTTAAGCGAATCTCACTTCTCCTTTCAGTTTTGCTCATCGGAAGCCATCTGGAACGCTAACAAGGGGCGATCATGTGATTTGCGATCTTTTGCCATTGTTACTAAGCAAATTATTTCTGTTGCTAATTGAGTCACGCAAGGTTGTTAAGTGAATCTGGCTTCCCCATCGATTGTGCGATTGGTCCGAAGGTCGCAAAATGGGATCACGTGACCACAGGATGCAGCCACGAACCTAATTGCCCAAGCCCCCAAATTTTGATCACATAACCAGGGGGATTCTGCAACGGTCATAAGTGCGAGGAGCCGTCGTAAGTCCCTTTACTTTAAAAGAATGGCTTACTTTAAAAGAATGGCTGCATTTATTTTTTTTATCTGCTGTGCAAATCGCAAAGACTCACTCCGTGAAAACATCCACCTGGATGAAACCTGAATGCTAAAATTTCAACCTTCAATGATGAATTGTCTTGGATGAGCAATAATTCACACAGGAGATGGTTATTCTTAACGTCTGAATGGCAGTTTATGACCTCCTGCATTTCAGCAGACCTCCAGAGGACGAGAATGAAAATGAGACATAAAGAATGAGCTTAGCTGATGATAGTTAGGACCCTGGTGAGGTTTTAAAATGTGGCAGCTGATCTACTTAATAACCTGATTTTTTTTTCTTTTAAAAAAAATGTGATTTTGCTTTTTTGGGGGGTGCAGTTTTTAAATACAGGATGTAACCCAATGTTTGAAGATAGGTGGGCTTCATTTCCCAGAATTGCCAAGTCAGCCTGCAGCATCTAAGATCTAACCTTTCTGTCCGTCTGTCCATCCATTCACCACCCACCTTATCTCTCTGCCTATCCTATCTAATCCTATGCATATTTCTATCATCTAATCTAATCTAATCTAATCTAATCTAATCTAATCTAATACAACATAATTAATATATTATTTCTACCTGTCCTTCCATCCATCCATCCATCCAATTTCTCTGCCTATCCTATTTAATTTATCTAATGTATCCTATGTATATTTCTGCCTATGTAAATCTAATTTAATTTATCTATTCAATGTATTCCCTCTATGTCTCTGTTTGTCTGTCTATCAATCTATTTATCCATCCATTTATCCATCCATCCAATTTCTCTGCCTATTGGATTTAATTTATCTAATCTATCCTATGTATATTTCTGCCTATGTAAATCTAATTTATCTATTAAATGTATTCCATCTATGCCTGCCTGCCTGCCTGCCTGCCTGCCTGACTGTCTATCTATTGATTGATCTATTTATCCATCCATCCATCCATCCATCCATCCATCCATCCATCCATCCATCCAATCTCTCTGCCTCCTATTTAATTTACCTAATCTATCCTATGTATATTTCTGCCTATGTAAATGTAATTTAATTTATCTATTAAATGTATTCCATCTATGTCTGTCTGTCTTTCTATCTATTGATCGATCTATTGATCTATCAAACTATTTATCTATTCATTAATCCATCCATCCATCCATCCATCCATCCATCCATCCATCCATCCATCCATCCATCCATCCATCCATCCATCCATCCAATCTCTCTGCCTATTGGATTTAATTTATCTAATTTATTCTATGTATATTTCTGCCTGTTTATCTATGTAATCTAATTTAATCTATCTAATATATATATTCCGGTCCCATTTACCTATTCTATAAGATTATTTTTCTATGGTTTTGAAAAAATGGCCCATTCTTTTAAAAAAAAGCTTTATGCAAAAGTTCTGGCCCTTATTGTAGTTTGATGCATCCACAAATATTTGTTTGAGACAAACCTAAGCCATGAGTTTCGAAGAATAAATCAGAGTGAAACAATTCAGGTACTCCTCAACATATGACCGCAATTGTTGCTAAGTGGGTTTTGCCACATTTTACAACCTTTCTTGCCCCAGCTGTTAAGTGAATCACTGCAGTTGTTAAGTTAGTCACACGGTCGTTAAGCGAACCTGGCTTCCCCATTGACTTTGCTCATCAGAAGGTCGCAAAAGGGAGACCACAGGACCCCGGGACACTGCGACCGTCATAAATACGAGTCAGCTGGCAAGCCTCTGAGTTTTGACCACGAGGATGCTGCAGTGGTCGCCGTAAGTCATGTTTTCAGCGTTGTTATAACTTCAAACGGTCACTAAATAAGCTGTTGTACTTCAAGGACTTGGCTCTACAGGAAAAGGGAAATTGCTGTGGCCTAGAAGTAGAGCTCTTTGCCTCGCAAGCAGGAGGTTTGGTGAGTTCGATCCTAGGTAGAGGCACATGTAGGGTCTCCTGCTTGGGCAGGGGGTTGGACTAGATGACCTGCAAGGTCCCTTCCAACTCTGTTCATCTGTTAAAAGCTATTCGTTTCAGCAGGATTGGGCCGAAGAGAACGCAAGAACTGTATAATAAGAATCCGTGCCGCTCGCTAAGGAAGCTGGCCAATTTATAAACTCAGACATACATCTGGAATCCAACATGTCAGAGATCTGGAGAATTGCATATTTAGTAATAAATTCCTCCAGTTTTAGTCCAAGAAACGGGGCAGAGAGGGCTGGCAATCCCCAGGAATTAAGAAGTTTCCATCCTAAAGCATGCTGGCTGGGGAATTCTGGGAGTTGAAGCCTACCCATCTTAGAACAGAAAGACAGAGTTGGAAGGGACCTTGTAGATCATCTAGTCCAACCCCCTAAATCTTAAAAGAATGCTGGCTGGGGAATTCTGGTTGTTGAATTCCATACAACTTCAAGTGGCCAAGGCTGAATAATGTTACCTTAAAGAGTGTGAGGCAATGTGAAATAAGAAGCTATTACACAATGGGGAAACCCTGCTTCCCGGAGTTGTGGGAACTCCATATCTTGAGTTTTCCAGCCATTCGCGTTCTTGAACTTAGACTTCATACTGAAAGGGGAAATGGAGGGAGGGAAGGAGGGAATGGAGGAAGATTGAGGGAGGGAGGGAGGGAGGGAGAAGAAAGGAGAAAGAGAGACGGAAGGAAGGAAGGAAAAAAACTAAAGGAAAGTAAAATAAATTCTATAAAGGAATGTGAGGAAAAGACAAAAAGGAGGGAAGGAGAAAGAGAAGGAAAGGGAGAGAAAAGGAGGGAAGGAAGGAAGGAAGGAGAAAGAGAAGGGAAGGAAGCGAGGGAGAAAAAGAAGTAAGGAAGGAAGGATATACAAAGAAGCAAGGAAAGAAAATAAGGAAAAGTGGAAAAGGCAAAAAGAAAGGAAGGAAGGAGAAAGAGAGGGAAGGAAGGGAAGGAAAACAACTAAAGGAAAGGAAAAGAAATAAAGGAATGTGAGAAAACAAAAAAGGAAGGAAGGAGAAAGAGAAGGGAAGGAAGGAAGAAAACGAAGGAAGGAAGGAATGGGAGGGAGAAGAAAGAGGAGGAAGGTAGGGAAGGGAAAGCAAGGAAGGAAGGAAGTCGAAGGTAGATTTGCTTAATCAACATGTGATCCACTTAGCCACATTTATTCATTTAACAACCTTGTCAAAAAAAAAAAGCTCATGAAATCAGACATCAACCTGATTAGTCATATAAACTTTGGGAAGAGTGCAGAGAAGAGCAACAAAGAGGACGAGGGGACTGGAGGCTGAAATATATGAAGAACGATTGCAGGAACTGGGTGTGTCTAGTTTAATGAAAGGAAGGACCAGGGGAGACATGATAGCAGTCTTCCAATATCTCAGGGGTTGCCCCAAAGAAGAGGGAGTCAAGCTATTCTCCAAGGCACCTGAGGGCAGAACAAGAAGCAATGGGTGGAAACTAATCAAGGAGAGAAGCAACTTAGAACTGAGGAGGAATTTCCTGACAGTGAGAACAATTAACCAGGGAAACAGAAGTTGCCTCCAGAAGTTGTGAATGCCCCAACACTACAAGTCTTTAAGACGATGTTGGATAGCCATTTGTCTGAAATGGTGTAGGGCTTCCTGCCTAGGCAGGGGGTTGGACTAGAAGACCTCCAAGGTCCCTTCCAACTCTGCTATTGTGTTATTCTATTTACTCCCCTAGTAAACCCTCATCTTTTCAGGGGGAGAGAAACACAGATGTGGAAGGCACCAACTCTGCTGTCCCTTTGCACAGCTGGAACATCGGCTTCCACCCAATCAGCCTCCTCTGCTTAGGACGTGGTGTGTTTGTGTATGTGGGGGTTGTGTGGAGGTGTGGATGTAGACTTCAGCTGTATGATTAATTATTTTTCTGACTCTCTCCTCCTTCTGGAAGACCCTCAACCAAAATGCACCAGTGTTGCTTTGAGACAGGAAACACGGTCAAACAGTGTTAAGTTTTACAAAAGTCACAATAATGTTTTAAAAGCGCAGATTTAAATCCTTCGCATGTTCCGGGGGGGGGGGGGGGGAGGGGGACAAAATATAGGAAACCCCCCCCCCCCACTTATCTATGGGACTAAATTCACTCAGTCAGACTAGGGGAAAATCCCTAGCACATAGAAATAGTCCTCGGCTTATGACCATTTGTTCAGCAATTGTTCAGAGGTACAAGGCACTGAAAAAAGTGATTTGCAGCCGGTCCTCACACTTATGACTGTCAGAACATTCTTCACAATCATGGGATCAAAATTCCAGCATCAACAGACGCCTGGTTCTTATTACCATATACAATACAATACAATAGCAGAGTTGGAAGGGACCTTGTAGGTCTTCTAGTCCAACCCCCTGCGTGGGCAGGAACCTTATACCATTTCAGACAAATGGCTATCTAACATCTTCTTCAAGACTTCCAGGGTTGGGGCCTTCACAACTTCTGGAGGCAAGCTGTTCCAGAGGTTAATTGTTCTAACTGTCAGGAAATTTCTCCTTAAGTTGCTTCTCTCCTTGATTAGTTTCCACCCATTGCTTCTTGTCCTGCCCCCAGGTGCCTTGGAGAATAGTGGTGACTTGTGGTGACTTGTTCGGAGGCCAAAAGTTATTGGACTATGATCCACATATGGCTGGAGAAAATGACACATAAGCACATAGACTGAACTCTTTTTACTTGGAATCATACCAGAAACATTTGATAAAAACCTGAAATATTTAATTGTGAATGTTCTAACAGCAGCTAGAATTGTATTTGCAAAAAACTGGAGAAAACTGAAAAACTAACTAGCTTAGCCAATGAGTAAATGTATTTTAGAATTTTAATGGGATGTTTTAGCACAGGTTTTTTAGCTTAATCTATTTTAGTTACTCTGTATTTATTGTTATTTATTGATTTTAACTTCCTGTGCACCGCCCTGGGTCCATTTCGATGGAGAAGGGCGGTTCTATAAATCGAAATAAATTAAAATTAAATTAAATTACCTTCTCAGGAGGAAATTATACGTAAGATTATGGATTGTGCAGAAATGAATAAACTGACATTTGAAATTAGAGAACAAGAGGAAGAACAATTTTATAAAGTATGGAATATGTTCTACCAATGGTTAGACAAAAAGAATCAAGGGACATGTTAGCAACTCTGGGTTCAGAACCAGTGTTACAACTCTGGCCCCGTAAGCAGTGTTAGGGGTAACAAACACCCCCGTTTGAAAATAAATGCAGAATAGTATAATTCACCAGACAGTAAAGAGATACGTTGCTTTAACCACACACAAACTCTAAAACACTGATAGTAAGAAAATAAATAGTCTTTACTTTGTAGCAACTAAAATGCTTTTTCCGACCAGTGATACTAACTTCTCAAACAATAACAGTCCTTCACCAAACACAGAGTTATCTTACAGTGATGCAAAACAGCCTTCAGTCTTTAGCTTCAGCTCCTCTGCGGCAAACAGTAAGCACAGGAATCAAAGGGAATCGAAAAAGGAATGAACTGTGTTTCTGAGCTTCCTTATATGGTAGAGCTGAGAAGCACAGCCAATCAGAATTCAACATAGTTCTTAAAGCTACATAACCTCTTTAAGAATACTGGCTTATATATATTGTCAACCCACATAAGGATAAATATCCTAACAGGAAATAATATATAAAAGAATTTTTAGAAATAGAAGTTAATTGTTGGGATTGGTAGACATTGTAACAAAGTGAGATTATGTTATTCTAGAAAGATATTCTGTATATTAGATAGACCATTAACGATATATATATATATATATATATAAAATGAAAAATTTGGATAAACTCTTGGTCTTACATAGAGAAAATATTATGGGTATGTATTTTACAGTAGTAATGTATTTTCCAAAGATAATTGAGAATAATGTCATAAAACAAGAATCTATGGAGAATCTTTACTTTTCTTTTTACCTATTGAATAACTATAGAAAAAGATTGACTTTGATAAATACTAGCTGTTTACTATGTGGAAAATAAGGTGATATGAAATGGGAGGAAAATCTTAATTTTATACACATACATTGGATGGAAAATTGATAATTATGTTTGTAATTCTAAGAACCGAGGCACAAAACTTATTTATTTATTTAATTAGATTTCTAGACCGCCCCCTCTCCCCGAAGGGACATGTTGTACAAAGCTGAAGATGATTTTATTACAATGACAATAAAGATCATTATTATGATGATTAATGTTTTTACTTGTTTTTTATGTTGAAAATAAAAATTTACATACAAAAAAAAAAATTTCCAGCGTTTGGCAACTGGCATGTATTTGGGGTGGGTGGGTGGGGGTGTTCACATAATTCCTCCTTTTGCGACCTTCCCAGCCGGTTTTTCAACAAGCAACGACAAGGGAGGAAGTTGCCTTCACTTAATGATGGCATGATTCACTGAACAACTGCAGTGATTCGCTCAGCAACCGTATTGCAAAGGTCAAAAAGAAATTGAGCCCTAAGGCTTAGCTATTGATTTTGCTTGTTGGAAACCAATTAGCAAGGTGGATCACGTGACCCCAGGATGCTGCAACCGTCTTAAGTACATGCCAGTTGCCAAGCATGCAAATTTAGATCATGTGACTGAAGGATGCTGCAATGGTTAAAAGTTGGTTATAAATCACATTTTAGGGCAGGGTTGTAATTCCAAGTCGCCATTGAACAAATAGTCCTAAGTCAAATTGATGTTCGAAGCTTATAGGCTGCAATGTTTAAAAGTAATTCATTTCCTTTTAGGCACAGGAAGTCTTCAACTTACAGTGATTCGTTTAGTGACCCTTTGAAATTACAATGGCATTGGGGGGGAAATTTACGACCATTTTTCACACTTGTGACCATTGTGGCATCCCTATCCCTACGAAAATTCGGACATACAATAAAATAAAATTTTATTTATTTATTTATTTATTTTATTTATTTATCATATTTGTATACCGCCCTATCTCCCCGAAGGGACTCAGGGCGGTGCACAGAAATATAGAAACAGTACATACAAAAACAGTTAAAATAAATTAAATTTGGAGTCTGTGCTAAAATGTAGTTAAAACCATTAAAATCATATTAAAAATTAAAAAACATATTAAAAAAAGTTGGATATTTGACAACCGACTCGTATTTATGACGGCTGCAGTGTCCCCTTTTGCGACCTTCTTACGAGCAAAATCAGTGGGGAAGCCAGATTCATTTAATAACGGTATAACTAACTTAACAGCTGCCGTGATTCACTTAACAACAGTGGCAAGAAAAGTCATAAAACAGGTGAAAACCTACTTAACAACTGTCTTGCTTAGCAGTGGACATTTCTGGGTTCAATTGTGGTCGTAAATCAAGGTCTACATGTTCATTTATGGACTATTTAAGCGCCACTTTGAAGGGTGAAGTTTTCACCAATAGCAGCTTTTAAAAGATGCAGGTAATGCTTAACTTACGACCACAACTGAGCTCAACCTTTACGTTGCTAAGTGAGAAAAGTCATCTTTGCCCCATTTTACGACCTTCCTTGCCACGGTTGTTAAGGGAATCATTTCGGTCGTTAAATGAGAAACACGGTCGTTAAGCGAATCTGGTTTCTCCATTTGGCCTGTCGGCAGGTCGCAAAAGGGGATCACGTGACGCAGGCCACCTGCGCCCGTCACAAATGCGAGTCAGTGGTCAAGCCACCAAATGTCAATCACGTGATGGAGAATGATGGTCATAAGAGTGAAAAACGGTCAAAAGTCACGTTGTGCAGTGCTGTTTTGACTTTGAACGGTCACTAAGTGAACTCTTGTAAGTCAAGGACTGCCTGTGTAAAAAAAAAACCTACAATTAAAACTACCATTCAAACTCCACAAACAGTAGCAGCTCAAACCAGCGTAAATTAAAACTCCCACATCTTTTTATTTTGAATTGGCCCTGTTTGCAAAGGAGAAGGGATGGTAAATCTGCACTCGTGATTTCATGCAATGGCCAAGAAACGGTTCCAGCTGCTGCAAAAGCCCCTCGGGATCATTTTAAAAATAGCCCTTTGCTGTAAAGCCTGCAGTTCGTTCACCCAGATGTGCGTCTCAAAACCCAACCAAAACCCCAGGAAGAATTTGCCGAGAGAGCAAAAAAAAAGAGGCACATTTTAAAGTTTATTGAAATGACCTTCCCTTGAGCAAGACTGCAGGCGAGTTGAGGGAAATTATGCGATTTATAGATGGACAGATAGACGAGAGGGAGGGAGGGAGATGTGATAGGCAGACCAGATAATAGGTAGGATGGAAGGATGGATGTTAGGATGGATGGATGGATACACACACACACACATACAGAGAGAGAAAGAAAGAGAGAGATGAGATACATGATAGATAGAAAGAAAGAAAGAAAGAAAGTAAAATAGATAGATAGATGGATGGATGGATGGATGGATAGATAGATAGATAGATAGATAGATAGATAGATAGATAGATAGATAGATAGATAGATAGATAGATAGATAGATAGGAGAAGGAGAAACAGAGGGAAGGAGGAAGAGAAATATGATAGCTAGGCAGATGAGCTAATAGGTAGGATAGAGATAGATAGATAGATAGATAGATAGATAGATAGATAGATAGATAGATAGATAGATAGATAGATAGATAGATAGATAGAGCAGGCAGGCAGGCAGGCAGGCAGGCAGGCAGGCAGGCAGGCAGGCAGGCAGGCAGGCAGGCAGGCAGGCATGGCTAGATGGATAGAGACAGGCAGGCAGGCAGAGTGACAGACAAAGAGAGGGGATGGATGGATAGAGAGATTGTTAGATAGAGATAGAGGCAGAGGCAAAGACAGAAAGGGAGAGGCAGATGATGATGAAGATGACACCAGGACAATGCAACCATCATAAATATGACTTGTACATTTGCAAAACAGTCATAAGTCCCTTTCTTTAGTGCTGTTACCACTTTGAACAGTCACTAATTGAGCTGTTGTAAGTCAAGGACTATCTGTACCTGTGCTAGTGGCTAGTGATGAGCCCGTGGACAGTGTTGGAAAACACACAAACACACCCACAGGCATCCAGATCCGATGATGTTATAACATTGAATGTCGGGCTGAGGTTCATGTATCCTGCTACAAAAATCAATAGAGCTGCAAAGATAGAAATGGTTGAAAAACAGGGGAATTTGGAAACGGGTGAAGAAATTTTGAAGACAACCATCCAGAACATAAAAAATGAAGAAGAACAGGTGGCCTGCTTTGATCTCTGGCCTAATTTGAAGCACATATTTCCATGGACTGTCCACCTGATTGCTTAACAACCCAGAAATGTTACACAAAGCAGAAGATTTTGAAATTAAAAGGAAGAGCCAAGCTCTTCTCTGTTTTCGTACTACCCTGATGTCTTCTGGTGGGACCGAATCTTCTCCAGGGCCAAGACAATCATCAAATTAAAATGGCCAACTGGTCAAGGTGGCCTGACAAGTTCTCCAGAACTCCTAAAAATGTCAAGATGAAAGGAACATCTGTCTTTCCCTGAGCAGGACCTTGGAGAAGCTTCTAAGGAATGATCCAATGATCCTCTTAAATCATGGTCTTCTCTAGAAAACCTCAGAGAGAAGGCCCAGAATGAGGCCCAGAAACTAGAAGGAAAGAAGCTTAAGGTGGATGTCCAGAAAAAGTGGTGGGCTGAGGTCTTCAAAAAGAGGTTGGATGGATTCTTCTAATGTCCTTCAAGGTCCCTTCCACCTTTTTATGAGGAGAAGACCTAACAGTCAGATGGAGATCCAAGCATCTTCATTGGTCCCAAACCTAAAGAAACTAAACAAAAATAATCATCTAGATCTGTGGGACATCAACTCCCATAATCCCCAGCCAGAATGATTCAGGATGGATGATCATTATGGCTGCCGCAACTGCCCGCCCCCCCCTCAAAATTAATTCTCTGGTTGAAGATCATCTTTTTCTCAGATGCTGAAGAAAAGCAAATTTAATTTAATGGAGATCCAGGATATGGATTTCTTTTCCACAGATTTGGAGTAGAGGAGATCTAGGGTTCCCTATTTTTCCAGGATCTTCTAAGAGGAGAAGAACCTTCACCGTGGTTTTTAAAATGAAGACATATTCAAATTATAATCCAATTTTGTTTTTATCTAGATGGCTAAAAGGCCTTCAAAGCTAAACGTAACCTGGAACCTTCCCTCAAAATTGTGCCACCTAATTCAGGGGTCTCCAACCTTTGCAACTTTAAGTCTGAAGGCCTTCAGCTCCCAGAAGTCTCCAGCCAGCAAAGCTGGCTGGAGAAGTCTGGGAGCTGAAGGCCTTCAGACTTAAAGTTGCAAAGGTTGGAGACCCCTGACCTAGTTGATTCTAGAACATCTTTTTGAATCCAAATCCTCCAGAGAGGACAATGCAAGTCCCAATGTGATTGTCGGAGGTCAAATCCACAATTGGCTACTATAAAATGTAGAGACAGTAGAGACCTTCAAATTTCTAGGTTCTATTCATATCTCAAGACTTAAAATGGACGCCTGACATCAAAGACGTCATCCCAAAAGCACCACAAAGAAGGTTCTTTCTGCGCCAACTCAGGAAGCTCAAACTGTCCCAGGAGCTGCTGGTTTTTGCTCTACAGAGGAATGATTGAGTCTGTCATCTGCACCTCCATCACCGTCTGGTTTGGCTCTGCAACCCAACAAGACAGACAGACAGACAGACAGACAGACTTCAGAGGAGAATCAGAACTGCAGAAAAATCCTATTGCTGCCAACCTGCCTTCCATGGAGGACCTGAACACTGCAGGAGTCAAAAAGAGGGCCCTGAAAACATCTACAGACCCCTCGGTTCCTGGACATAAACTGTTTCAACTCCTACCCTCAAAACGACGCTATAGGGCACTCCACACCACGACAATTACATACAAGGACAGTTTTTCCCCAAATGCCATCGCTCTGCTAAACAGATAATTCCCTCCCCACTGTCAAAGTATTCACTAAGGCTACATTACTATTACTATTAGTCTTCTCATCGTTCCTATCTCCCACTTATGACTGCAGGACTGTAACTTTGTTGCTTGTATCCTTACAATTGATATTGATTGTTTCCTGATTGCTTATTTGCACCCCATGACTATCATTAAGTGTTGTACCTCATGATTCTTGATGAATGTATCTTGTCTTTTTTATGTACACTGAGAGCATCTGCACCAAAGACCAATTCCTTGTGTCTCCAATCACACTTGGCCAATAAAGGAATTCTATTCTATGCTATTCCATTCCATTCCATATTTTCTATTCCCTTCCTTTCCCTTCCCTTCCTTTCCCTTCCCTTCCCTTCCCTTCTCTTCTCTCCATTCCACTCCTTCTATTCTATTCTATTCTATTCTATTCTATTCCATTCCATTCCATTCCATTCCATTCCATATTTCTATTCCCTTCCCTTCTCTTCTCTTCTCTCCTCTCCACTCCACTCTACTCCACCTATCCTATCCTATCCTATCCTATTCTATACTACTCCATTCCATTCCATATTTCTATTCGCTTCCCTTCCCTTCCCTTCTCTCCACTCCACTCCACTCCACCTATTCTATTCTATTCTATCCTATCCTATCCTATCCTATCCTATCCTATCCTATCCTATTCTACTCCAATCCATTCCATATTTCTATTCCTTTCTCTTCTCTTCTCTCCATTCCATTCCATTCCATTCCACTCCACCCCACCTATTCTATTCTATTCTATTCTACTCTATTCACTCTACTCTACTCTACTCTATTCTATCCCATCCCATCCCATCCCATCCCATTCTATTCTACTCCATTCCATATTTCTATTCCCTTCCCTTCTCTTCTCTCCATTCCACTCCACTCACCTATTCTATTCTATTCTATTCTATTCTACCCTACCCTATCCTATCCTATTCTACTCCATTCCATATTTCTATTCCCTTCCCTTCTCTTCTCTTCTCTCCATTCCACTCCGCTCCACCTATTCTATTCTATTCTATTCTATTCTATTCTACTCTTCTATTCTATCCCATCCCATCCCATCCCATTCTATTCTACTCCATTCCATATTTCTATTCCCTTCCCTTCTCTTCTCTCCATTCCATTCCATTCCACTCCACTCACCTATTCTATTCTATTCTATTCTATTCTACTCTACCCTATCCTATCCTATTCTACTCCATTCATATTTCTATTCCCTTCCCTTCTCTTCTCTTCTCTCCATTCCACTCCGCTCCACCTATTCTATTCTATTCTATTCTATTCTACTCTTCTATTCTATCCCATCCCATCCCATCCCATTCTATTCTACTCCATTCCATATTTCTATTCCCTTCCCTTCTCTTCTCTTCTCTTCTCTTCTCTCCACTCCACCTATCCTATCCTATCCTATCCTATCCTATCCTATCCTATCCTATTCTATACTACTCCATTCCATTCCATATTTCTATTCGCTTCCCTTCCCTTCTCTCCACTCCACTCCACTCCACCTATTCTATTCTATTCTATCCTATCCTATCCTACCCTATCCTATTCTACTCCATTCCATTCCATATTTCTATTCCTTTCTCTTCTCTCCATTCCATTCCATTCCATTCCATTCCACTCCACCTATTCTATTCTATTCTATTCTATTCTACTCTAGTCTATTCTATCCCATCCCATCCCATTCTATTCTACTCCATTCCATATTTCTATTCCCTTCCCTTCTCTTCTCTCCATTCCATTCCACTCCACTCACCTATTCTATTCTATTCTACCCTACCCTATCCTATCCTATCCTATTCTACTCCATTCCATATTTCTATTCCCTTCCCTTCTCTTCTCTCCATTCCACTACGCTCCACCTATTCTATTCTATTCTATTCTATTCTATTCTATTCTATTCCATTCCATTCCATTCCATATTTCTATTCCCTTCCCTTCTCTCCATTCCATTCCATTCCATCTATTCCATTCCATTCCATTCCATCCCATCCCATCCCATCCCATCCCATCCCATCCCATCCTATTCTATTCTATTCTATTCTATTCTACTCCATTCCATTCCATATTTCTATTCCCTTCCCTTCTCTTCTCTTCTCTCCATTCCATTCCACTCCACTCCTTCTATTCTATTCTATTCTATTCTATTCTATTCTATTCTATTCTATTCTATTCTATTCCATTCCATTCCATTCCATTCCATTCCATTCCATTCCTTTCCTTTCCCTTCCCTTCCCTTCCCTTCCCTTCTCTTCTCTTCTCTTCTCTTCTCTTCTATTGTCTTCTATTGTCTTCTATTCTATTCTGGATTCTGTTAGCCAACTTCCTTCTTTGCATGTGGAAGACCACGTCAATCTCATATTCAATTTTCTTTTAAGATCTTCTCACCAGGCGAACCTTATTCTTGGCTACCTGACTGAAGAGTCAAGCATCCCTTATCCAAGTTCAATTTTGCCTCCTCTTGGTGATGGGAAATTCATAGGAAACGCTTGCAGAGCTGGGCTGATGAACCATGCAAGAGTTCTGGCTGCCTTGTTCGTGAACTCAGCAAACACAGGAAGGGCATCAGGAGGACAGAGGTCAAACTGAGGGAAGGGAAAACATCTTTTGAGGAACATTTCTTTTGTTGAGAAACCAAGAACGGGTTGAAAACCCATAGCTGGAAATTTGCTCAGAGTTGAACCAAGACCTGTAAGAAGGAACCTGCAGGATCTGGGTGGAAATCAATGAGAAGAAGAACCTCAAACATGATTAAATAGATGTGAGAAGTCTACGCGTGAGATGGAAGACTCAACATACTTGTGTCCTCCAGAAAGATGTATCTAGAGCTACAGGTTTTTTTTTTTGAGAACAATAGGACCTGAGGACAATAGTCCAGTACATAGTTATGGACTTCTCAGCAACATCTAGTAGATCTTCTTAGATATTTCTCCTCTTTGCTCTTGATCCTGGGTAAAATACGTAGACTTCCTGATTCGTAGCCATTGACAGCTTTAGATAACATTGTGTCTGCTGATTGGCATGCACACACACTTACACACAGGGAGTCCTGTGATTCCCGAGGACATGGACAGGATGTTGGGGTGGCTGAATGCCACCAGATGTTTATTGGACCCGTGTCCCTCCTGGTTGGTACTGGCCTCCCGGGAGGTTACACGAGGCTGGCTCCAGGGAATTGTCAACGCTTCTTTGAGTGAGGGGTTCCTGACGGCCGTCTTGAAAGAGGCGGTGGTGAGGCCCCTCCTGAAGAAGCCCTCCCTGGACTCGGCTGTGTTGGCCAACTACCATCCTGTCTCCAACCTCCGCTTTCTTGCGAAGATTGTTGAGAGTGTGGTGGTGTGGCACCTCCCACAGCACCTGGAGGAAAACTGTCTGTCTGGACTCGCGCCAGTCCAGCTTCCGGCCTGGGTACAGCATGGAGATGGCATTGGTCGCGTTGGTGGATGATCTCTGGAGGACTCAGGATAGGGGTTGTTCCTTTATCCTGGTTCTGTTAGATCTCTCAGGGGCTTTCAATACCATCGACCATGGTATCATGTTGCACCGGCTGGAGGGGGTGGGGGCCACTGTTCTACGGTGGTTCTCCTCCTACCTCTCCGACCGGTCGCAATTTGTGTTGGCAGGAGGGCAGAGGTCGATGTCGAGGTGCCTCTCTTGTGGGGTGCCTCAGGGGTCGGTCCTCTCGCCTCTCCTGTTCAACATCTACATGAAGCCGTTGGGCGAGATCATCCGTGGTTTTGGGGTAGAGTTCCATCAGTACGCTGACGATACTCAGCTGTACATCTCTACCCCGGACCACCCCAACGATGCCATCGAAGTGATGTCCCGGTGTCTGGAGGCCGTGCGAGTCTGGATGGGGAGAAACAGGCTCCGACTCAACCCGTCCAAGACCGAGTGGCTGTGGCTTCCGGCGTCACGATATAGCCAGTTGGTGCCATCTCTGGCTATTGGGGGCGAGTCAGTGGCCCCCACAGAGAGGGTTCGCAACTTGGGTGTCCTCCTGGACTCTCGGATGTCTCTAGAAGACCATATGACAGCCGTGGCCAGGGGGGCTTTTTATCAGGTCCGCCTGATACGCCAGTTGCGCCCCTTTCTGGATCATGATGCTTTACGCACGGTCACTCAAGCCCTCGTCATCTCCCGTCTGGACTACTGCAACGCTCTCTACATGGGGCTCCCCTTGAGGTGCATCCGGAGGCTCCAGTTGGTTCAGAATGCGGCCGCGCGGGGGATTCTGGGAGATGCTCCCACGTGACACCTCTCCTGCGCGAGCTGCACTGACTGCCTGTGGCTTTCCAGGTGCGCTTCAAGGTATTAGTAACCACCTTTAAAGCGCTCCATGGCAAGGGACCTGGTTATTTGCAAGACCGCCTCCTGCTACCAAATACCTCCCACCGACCAGACCGCTCCCACAGAGAGGGCCTCCTCAGGGTGCCGTCAGCCAGGCAATGTCGGCTGGCGACCCCCAGGGGGAGAGCCTTCTCTGTGGCGGCTCCTCTGGAATGACCTACCCCCTGACCTACGTACGACCACCGACCTGCGCCTTTTCCGTTGGGCCTTGAAGATTTATTTCTTTCGTGCGGCCGGCCTGGCATAGTTTTTAACTGGCATAGTTTTAAATGGTTTTTAGCCGGGATTTTAACAAGGTTTTAAGACAGGCTATTTATCATTTAGTGTATTTTTAAAGGTGTCTTATGTTTTTTACTTGTGATTTTATTGTTGCCTGTACACTGCCCTGAGTCCCTGAGTCCCGGAAGGGAGAAGGGCGGTATAGAAATTTTAATAATAATAATAATAATAATAATAATAATAACAACAACAACAACAACAACAACATAAAACGTCTGAAAGACATCACAGTTCAACCCTGAGCTACAAATATTCTCTTGCATTGGTAACCCTTCCACCCTCCCTCCCTCTTTCCTTTCTCCCTCCCTTCCTCCCTTCCTTCCTTCTTTCTTCTTTTCCTCCCTCCTTTCTTCCTTTCTTTCTTTTTTCCCTCCTTTCCCTCCCTCTCTCCATCCTTCCTTTATTTTTTCTTTCTATTCTCCTTCCTTGCCTCCTTCCTCCTTTCCTTCTTCCCTCCTTACATTTCTTCTTTATTTCTTTTTTATTTCCTCCCTACCTCCTTCCCTCTTTCCTCCTCCCCTTCTCTCTCTCTTTCTTTCCTTCAAAATCCAAAGTGTCAAACTACTTTTGGAGGTCTAGACAGCTCAAGTGAGGTTTAGAGTAAATCAAAACAACCCCTGTGAGGTATCCTGTTAGCTTTGGAATTGGGAGATAGGATGGACTCATCCTTTAGCTAAACACCTCCGAACTGAACATCTGGAGGGGGGGAAGAGGGATGAACTGAAGAGAGGAAGGAGTGATGAAGCCAGGGGTGAATCAGAGCGATGGATGAATGACAGGCCAACAAATACATTCATTCCCAAAGTCAACCCATTGACCAATCCACAGTTTCCAAAGCAAACACGAAAACTCTCTCAACTCAGAGGTTACACAAAGGGCTGGAGCAGATTCATTCTATTAAACCAAGATTTCATCTTTATCTGTCTAGGTTGGTGACTTGCAGGGGCCATTCCTGCCTCTTGCAGGGGCCCATCATGAATACGAGCCATTTGCAAAGGGTTTGAATTTGATCATGTGGCCACAGGGATGCTGCAACGGTCGTAAACGTGAAACATGGTCATAAGCCGTTTTTTTTAGTGCTGTTATAAATTCGAATGGACACTAAATGAATGGTTGTAATTCATTTAGTTGTATTTGTTTAAAGAAATGTGAATGAGAGAGCCTAGCGTTTAAATATTGGAAAGGATTTGCAAAGCCCCAGAAATTATATATATAGATGTTGATCTACATATAGATAGTTATATAGATACCGATGGATAGATAGATAGATAGATAGATAGATAGATAGATAGATAGATAGATAGATAGATAGATAGATAGATAATAAATAGGTAGATGAATGATAACTAGATAGATTAGATGAGAGAGTGAGAATAGATAAGTAGATGAATGATAGCTAGATAGATTAGATATATTAGATAGATGAGAGAGAGAGATTGATGGATGATGGATGGATGAAAGACGATAGATAGATAGATAGATAGATAGATAGATAGATAGATAGATAGATAGATAATAAATAGGTAGATGAATGATAACTAGATAGATGAGATGAGATGAGCGAGAGAGAGAGAGAGAGAGAGAGAATAAATAGGTAGATGAATGATAGCTAGATAGATTAGATATATTAGATAGATGAGAGAGAGATTGATAGATGAATGATAACTAGATGAATGAGATGAGATGAGATGAGAGAGAGAGATGGATGATGGATGGATGAAAGATGATAGAGATAGATAGATAGATAGATAGATAGATAGATAGATAGATAGATAGATATACTGTACATAGATAGGTAGATAGATGTTAGATGACAGATAATTTCCAAAATCAATCAATATCTATCTATCTATCTATCTATCTATCTATCTATCTATCTATCTATCTATCTATCTATCTATCTATCTATCTATCTATCTATCTATCTATCTATCTATCCTATCTATTCTCATCTCTCTCTCTCTCTCTCTCTCTCTCTCTCCCTCCCTCCCTCCCTCCCTCCCTACCTCTATCATCTTTCATCCATCCATCATCCGTCATCCATCTATCTATCCACATCCATAAATCTATATAATTATCCAAACACAACCAGCCTTAAACCTCACTGATTAAACCACATTGTGGTGGGAGCGCTTAAGGGCGGGGATCTCTGTATTGATTTATAAACCATGTTAATGCAGCCGTTTGTGGACTGCACAAAATGTCAAAAGAAATCTTGGCTCCTGCAACATCCATCTTACTCCTGGGTTGCAATACCTCAGAAGCCGAAATTTCCTGGTCAGAATTGCCAGAGAGCCCAGCTGCATGAGAACAAGCCAGCATTTGCAGTTTGCGCAGCTGTCTGGCTGGGGAATGTAACTTGGGAAATGCATTTCAGTGGCTAAATAACAACAATGATTATGGTCACATTATGCACGATAATGATGAGAACCAGTTTGATTTGGTGGTTCAGGTGCTGCTGGCCTAAGAACCAGGAGACAGTGAGTTCTAGTCACTGGCTAGACTTTGGGCCAGTCCCTCTGTCTCAACCCAGCCTACACCAGAGGGTTGTGGTTGTAGGGAAAAAGAAGGAATTAGGACAATTGATAACCCATAGTCTTTTTCCTCCTCCTTCTCTTCTACCCTTTCCTTTTCCTTTTTCCTTTTCCTTCTCCACCTTCCCCTCTTTCTTTCTCATTCTCTCTTCTTCGTCCACCCTTCTAACTCTGATGAGGTTCTCTAGTTTGGTCATGAAACATCTGAAAGAAAACTATCAAGCTCAGAGAGCACCAAGGACCCAACAGTCTCCTCCTCCTCCTCTTCTTCATCTTCTCCTTCTCCTTCTCCTTCTTCGTCTTCTCGTTCTTCTCCTCCTTCCCCTCCTCCTCCTCCTTCTTCTCCTCCTTCTCCTCCTCCTCTTCTTCTACCTCCTCCTCCTCTTCCCTCCTCCTCCCTTCTCCTCCTTCCCCTCCTCCTCCTCCTCCTCCTCTTCTTCTCCTTCTCCTCCTCCTCTTCTTCCTCCTCCTCCTCCTCTTCCCTCCTCCTCCTCTTCCCTCCTCCTCCTCCCTTCTCCTCCTTCCCCTCCTTCCCCCCTCCTCCTCTTCTTCTTCCTCCTCCTCTTCCCTCCTCCTCCTCCTCCTCTTCTCCTTCTTCTCCTCCTCCTCCTCTTCTTCCTCCTCCTCCTCCTCTTCCCTCCTCCTCCTCCTCCTCCCTTCTCCTCTTTCCCCTCCTCTCTGCACCCCATCCCTTCTAGCACTGTTCCATAGCTGGGTCGTGAGATATCTGCAGGAAAACAACGAAGCTCAGAGAGCATCAAGGGTTCCAGAGTCCTCCTCCTCCTCCTCCTCCTCCTCCTCCTCCTCCTCCTCCTCCTCCTCCTTTTTCTCCAGAAACCCCTCTTCTTTCTAGCATTGATGGTGTTACCTAGTTACGGCCATTGGAAGCAGCCACACGATCTCGTGATCAAAAACTCAGATGCTTGGCAACTCCTAGCACTGACGGGGTTACCTAGGTGGGTCCTGCAAGAAAAAAACCACTGAATTCAGAGAGCGCCAAGGACCCCACCTTCCTCCTCCTCCTCCTCCTCTTCTCCCTACAGCTCCCACTCCCTTCTAGCCCTGAGGATGTTCCCTAGCTGGGTCCTGAAACATCTGCAAGAAATCCTCCAAACCCAGAGAGCACCAAGGACCTCACCAGTGGTGGGTTTCTGCAGGCTCGCACCTACTCGCGAGAGCCGGTTGGTGAAATTTAGAGAACTGGTGAGAGGGGGTGTTAAATTCTCGGCAGAGAATGAGAGTCCAGACCGGTAAGATTAACAGCTCTTTTTATTCGGAACAAAACAAGTGAATGAGAAGTGACCATTTTCAAAAGTGCGCGCCTTCTGCCCTACAGCTCCTTTTATGGGGAGCTGGTAGGCAGCCGGCCAATCAGCGTGTTCGGCACCCTCGGCTACAGCCAACCGCGTCCTAGCCAATCAGGACATGGCTGGCTGTTGCCGGGGCTTGAATGTCCGTCAGGATGCAACAGGAGGTTCCACCGGCGTACCTGGAAGTAAATCTGGCCCGCATCTGCCAGTGACCCAACGGGAAGGAAAGGAAAGGAAAGGAAGAAAGGAAAGGAAAGGAAGAAAGGAAAGGAAGAAAGGAAAGGAAAGGAAGAAAGGAAAGGAAAGGAAAGGAAAGGAAGGAAAGGAAAGGAAAGAAAGGAAGGAAGGAAAGGAAAGAAGGAAGGAAGGAAGGAAGGAAGGAAGGAAGGAAGGAAGGAAGGAAGGGAAAGGAAAGAAGGAAGGAAGGAAGGAAGGAAATAAAGAAAAAATTTATCATCACAATTGAGTCCAAACTTTTGGTTGCTAAGCAAGAGCGTTGTTAAATAAGTTTCACCACATTTTAAAAGGTAGCCACTCCCACCCTGTCACATGACTGCCGAGCCACGCCCACAAAATAGGCCACACCTACAGAGTAGGTTCTAAAAAATTTGAAACCCACCACTGGACCCCACCCACCCAGCCCCTCTTCTGCTGATCTCAAGGTCTCCTTGTCTGGGTGGCCCTCAGCGGGATTTGATTTCGGTTCAGGAGGACGATTGCCAGCCCTGCAATCCCCCAGTCTGGCACCCGATTCCTTCCTGAAAGGCTGCTGCCCCCCCCTCCCCCCCACATAAGGACTCCCACTAATGAGGGTTAATAAACTGTTGAAAGCCATTGCCTGGAGGGTCAACTACTCTAGGAACGCCTGGTTCTACTAAGAAATAGGGAGAAGGTGGCAGGGAGAGAAACTCTGCATGGAGACACGGATGGGAGGAAGGGGGGTGTCCAGAAAGTTATGTGGGGGGGGGGGGAGAAGAGGGGAGTGGGTTTTAAATCTGTGCCCTCATCTGTAAGACCAGGAAGGAGCGAAGAGGGACCCTTCTTTCATCGTTTTGTATTATTTTTCTATTTTATTTTATCTTCTTTTGCTCTGCACGGCTTTGCTTTGTTTTATACTATGATACTATTTTATACTATTTTGTTATTTTATTAATGATTTTATTTTGTTTCGCTTTGTTTCGCTTTATTTGGCCTTATTGTTTATGGTTTTAAATTATTATTTTATTTTATCATTTATTTATTTATTTTGCTTTATTTTCATTTTATTATTTGCATTTTATTTATATAATTTTTATTTTATTTTATGTATTATTTTTATTTTATTTTTATTAATTATTATTATTTTATTTTATTATTTTTAGCATTTTAATATATATTTTTTCATTATTGGGTTATTGTGGGGGGTTTTTTATGCTGAGTTTTACTGCTCCAGTCGGCCATATAAATTTCCTTAATAAATAAATATTTTATTTTATTTCCTTATTGTAGCATTTTATTTTAGTTAACTTTAAACATTTTATTTTAGTTAATTTTAGCATTTTATTTTACTATTTCTGCATTTTATTTTACTATTTCTGCATTTTATTTTACTATTTTTACATTTTATTTTACTATTTCTGCATTTTATTTTACTATTTCTGCATTTTATTTTACTATTTCTGCATTTTATTTTACTATTTTTACATTTTATTTTACTATTTCTGCATTTTATTTTACTATTTCAGCATTTTATTTTACTATTTCAGCATTTTATTTTACTATTTTTACATTTTATTTTACTATTTCTGCATTTTATTTTACTATTTCAGCATTTTATTTTACTATTTCTGCATTTTATTTTACTATTTCTGCATTTTATTTTACTATTTCAGCATTTTATTTTACTATTTTTACATTTTATTTTACTATTTCTGCATTTTATTTTACTATTTCTGCATTTTATTTTACTATTTTTACATTTTATTTTACTATTTCTGCATTTTATTTTACTATTTCTGCATTTTATTTTACTATTTCAGTATTTTATTTTATTTAATTTTAACATTTCATTTTAGCCTTTCGCCTTATTTTACATTATTGTATTTTATTATTATACTTTACCACTTTTTAAAAAAAAAAAATATTTTACTTCATCATTTTATTTTACTATCGTGTTTCACTTTATCATGTTTCGGTTAAATTTTATCATTTTAACCACCTGGCTGGGGAATTCTGGGAGCTGAAGTCCACGCAACTTCAGAGTTAACAAGATGGAGGAACACCCACTAAGCCAGGGGTCTCCAACCTTGGCAACTTTATAACTTGTGGACTTCAACTCCCAGAATTCCTCAGCCAGCACAATGTGCTGGCTGAGGAATCCTGGGAGTTGAAGTCCACAAGTTATAAAATTGCCAAGGTTGGAGACGCCTGCACTAAGCTAAGGTGTTAATGAATATCATTTCAGACTGGATAGTAGAAGTTTACTCAGTGGTGGGTTCCAGATCCCAGCGTAACCGGTACGGAGCAACAGGGTTGAGTGTCCATCCCATGAATGCATGCAACATAGGCGTGCATGCACGCAGTGTGAGCATGCGTATTTACCACCCGTGACACTCCACAATGCTTCCATGATACTCCAGCTGCTTGACAGAGATCGCGCAGCCGCCGTAACCTCCATGCCCCGAACAGCTCAAATACAGGTAAGGAGGGCGGGCGAGTGGATCCTCTGGAGCTCTGATACCAGAACGATACCTGGTGCTCCTGACAGGCACCAGTACGCCTGTACCGTTGTAACCCACCCCTGAGTTAACTCCTGAATAGATGCTTCAGGGGGAAGAGATCTACTTTGCTGACCCATATCTATGATGAGAAGTGACCTCACCAGAGGTAGTATTCAGCCAGTTGGGACCAGTTTGCCCGAACCAGTAGCGGCAAACTACAGGTGAGCCTGCCCACCTGTCCCAGCTCCAAAAGTGCTATGTAGCCTCGTTTTCAACGCCATGAGCATGCATGCATGCCGCATTCACGAGCAAAGCACATGCGCAAAAGGCTGCATGCATGTGTGGAAGGTGGAAGGTAAAACCTAAGTGGATCTCACCGCTAGACCTCACCTCATTCTTGAGGGCATGCCTCCTGAGCAATTTTCAGCACTCTCGGCCTTCCCTTCCTCTCAGATTCAAGACAGGAAGAAGACAAGATATATAATCTCTGCAATAGAAGACAATATTCAAAGCTCAGGGATGAACTATGGAGAGCTCCCCATGCTTGGTTGACGTCTCTAAAGCTAGCTTCCGGACCTTCTGATCCCACCCCATGATTTTGAACTGGTGATCTGGACCTTCTCTGGAGACAAGTCACCCCCTTTCGAGAGTCTGGAATCGGTCAAGAAAGCTGGAACGGCTCAACTTGGCTGTGGTGGACCTATTAAAGAGTCCTTCCTGGCAGATCTCCTGTCCTACGAGATCCAGGACCAACAAAAGTTGGATGTGAAAATGCTCCCCAGCCCTAGTGAAGGGTGTTTCTTTCCAAACCACCGCAAGGTTGTCTTTGGGACAGTAGCTCACCGTGGCCAAGGTCTCCTTCAAGAACCAAGACCCAGAAGCCAACGTTCTCCAAAGTGCCTGCCCAGCCTTCCAAGCTAAACATGGCGGGCCCAAGCAACTTGGAGTCGAATCGACTCATCCTTTTGGATCGACAGCAATGTCAATAACCATCGTGGCTATTATTCATGTAGCGCAACGTTGAGATCTTGGTGCTGTTCCATCATTACTATGAGATGGGGCGATTTTATTCAATGAGCCCGTTTTGCTCTTGACACAAACTCTGCGGGTGGATTTATGGATCTTCTCCTTAATTGCATCACTGCGAGATTCTTGGATTGTCTTCATAAAGTCTTGGCAGTTCTAGAAAAGGTCAGGAGGCTTCTCACTGAGCCTCCACAGAAGCTAAATATCTCCAACAACAGGCTGAAGACCAACTCTTGGCGCCTGTTCCAGAAGACTTTGAAGCCCTTGAAGGTCTTCTAGTCCAACCTCCTGGTCTAGCAGGAGAACCTATACATTTACTGACCGATCTCTTCTTGAAGACCACCAGCGATGGAGCACCCATAACTTCTGGAAGCAAGCTCTTCCACTGATCGATTGTCCTCACTCTCAGGGAATTTCTCCTTAGTTCTAGGTTGCTTCCCTCCTTGATGAGTTTCCACCTGTTGCTTCTTGTTTGAACATTAGATGGACCCTCTTTTCTTGGTGACAGTCCCTCAAGGACTGGAAGATGCTATCATGTCCTAATCCTTCTCTTCATTGACGTATGTAGTTCCCTCAGCTATCCATCAGCATCTTTTTTTTTTTTGTATTGTGGCGACCACAACTAGATGCAATTTAGAAACTTAGACATAACTTAATACAATACAATACAATAGCAGAGTTGGAAGGGACCTTGTAGGTCTTCTAGTCCAACCCCCTGCGTGGGCAGGAACTTTATACCATTTCAGACAAATGGCTATCTAACATCTTCTTAAAGACTTCCAGGGTTGGGGCATTCACAACGTCTGGAGACAAGCTGTTCCAGAGGTTAATTGTTCTGACTGTCAGGAAATTTCTCCTTAGTTCTAAGTTGCTTCTCTCCTTGATTAGTTTCCACCCATTGCTTCTTGTCCTGCCCCCAGGTGCTTTGGAGAATAGCTTGACTCCCTCTTCTTTGGGGCACCCTCTGAGATATCGGAACACTGCTATCATGTCTCCCCTGGTCCTTCTCTTCATCAAACTAGACATACCCAGTTCCTGCAACCGTTCTTCATATGTTTTAGTCTCCAGTCCCCTAATCATCTTGGTTGCTCTTCTCTGCACTCTTTCCAGAGTCTCCACGTCTTTTCTACATCATTAGAACTTAGTTACATCATTTTCTACATCGTTCTACTTAGTTACATCGCCAGTCTACTAAAAACACATCTTGCCTTAGCTCCGAGATTCTTCTGCAGAACCAAGGCACCTGAGGGCAGAACAAGAAGCAATAGGTGGAAACTAATCCAGGAGAGAAGCAACTTAGAACTGAGGAGAAACTTCCTGACAGTTGGAACAATTAATCAGTGGAACAGAAGTTGCCTCCAGAAGTTGTGAATGTCCCAACACTGCAAGTCTTTAAGAAGATGTTGGATAGCCGTTTGTCTGAAATGGTATAGGGCTTCCTGCCTAGGCAGGGGGTTGGACTAGATGACCTCCAAGATCCCTTCCAACTCTGCTATTGTATTATAAAATTACAGCAACAGCACAGACTTATAACTTCAGATTGATCATAGGAACTGCAAAAGGTTTCTTACTTTACATTTTTTTTGTGCTGTGGCATTTAACAAAATTGATGCTGTTAGAATAACACTGAGTTCACCTACAGGTAGTCCTCAACCGGCAACAATTCATTTAGTCACTGTTCCAAGTTACACTGGAACTGGAAAAAAAGTGATTTATGATTGTTTTTCACGCTTATAACCATCGCAGCATCTGCATGGTCTCGCGATCAAAATTCAGACTGATGACGTTCCCTAGTTGGGTCACGAAACGCCTGCAAGAAAACCATGAAGCTCAGAGAGCACCAAGGACCCCACAGTCCCTCCTCCTCCTCCTCCTCCTCCTCCTCTTCTTCCCCCCCCGCCTCTAGTTGGGTCATGAAACACCTGCGAGAAAACCACCCAGCTCAGAGAGAGCACCAAGGGCCCCACAGTCCCTCCTCCGGTTTTTCTTTCCTCCAGTCCTTGACCAAGCATGACCAGGAGCCAATCCCCCTCCAAACCAGGCAGGATGGGGATCTGGGTGTAACTCAGTGGTGGGTTTCAAATTTTTTAGATCCTACTCTGTGGGTGTGGCCTATTTTGTGGGTGTGGCTTGGCAGTCATGTGACAGGGTGGGAGTGGCCACCTTTTAAAATGTGGTGAAACTCATTTAACAACGCTCTTGCTTAGCAGCCAAAATTTTGGACTCAATTGTGATGATAAATTCTTTCTTTCTTTCTTTCTTTCTTTCTTTCTTTCTTTCTTTCTTTCTTTCTTTCTTTCTTTCTTTCTTTCTTTCTTTCTTTCTTCCTTTCCTTTCCTTTCCTTTCCTTCCTGCTGGGTCACTGGCAGCGGCGGGCCAGATTTACTTCCAGGTACGCCGGTGGAACCCCCTCTCACGGGCTCTCTAAATTTCACCAACCGGCTCTCGCGAGTAGGTGCGAGCCTGCAGAAACCCACCACTGGTGTAACCCCAGAGGAGTCTGGCATGGTGCCACCCAGGTTGGCGCGAGACCACAGCTGGTGGAAGGCATCATCTCAGCCTCCGGGCTCTTATCTCCCCACATCCCCCCTCCCAAGTCCAGACCTGGTGGAAGACCTCAGCCTTGGGGTCAAATGGATCTTCCTCCCCCCACCATCCCATACTCAATTAATTTTTCCTTCCCTTCCTAGGGAAGTGGGCACCATTTTTTTGCCAAACACGGCGGGGGTCTTGGCCCAGCTGAGTGCAGACATAACAAAGGAGTCAGTTGCATTGCTTGCTTCCAACACCCCCCCCCCCTTCTTCTTATTCTTGGGCTCCCAAATAATCCTGGAATGAAAGAGACAGGGGAGAAGGGGGGGTTAGAGAGAAAATGAGAGGCAGAATAAAGAGAATGAGAGAAAAATGTGTGTGAGAGAGAGAGGGAGGGGGGGACGTGTGTGGGAGAAAGAATGAGAGAAGAATGAGAGAGAGAGAAAGAGAGAGAGAGAATGAGTGAAAATGCAAGAGGGAGAATGTGTTTGTGTGTGTGTGAGAGAGGGGGGTGAATGAAAGAGAAAGAGTGGGACAAAATGAGAGAAAATGTGTGTGTGTGTGTGTGTGTGTGTGAGAGAGAGAGAGAGAGAGAGAGAGAACAAAAGGGAAAGAGTGTGAAAAAATAAGAGAGAGAAAATGTGAGTGACAGAAAAGAAGAGAGAAGAATGAGAGAGAGAGAGAAAGAAAGAATGAAAGAGAGAGAGAAAGGATGAGAGAAAAATGAGAGAGAGAGAGAAAGAAAGAAAGAAAGAGAGAGAGAGAAAGGATGAGAGAAAAATGAGCGAGAGAGAGAAAGAAAGAGGGAGAAAGAGAGAGAGAGAGAAAGAGAGAGAGAACGAAAGGGAAAGAGTGAAAAAATGAGAGAAAATATGTATGAGAGAAAGAATGAGAGAAGAATGAGAGAGAGAGAGAGAGAGAGAAAGAGGGAGAGAGAGAGAGAGAGAAAGAGAGAGAGAACAAAAGGGAAAGAGTGAAAAAATGAGAGAGAGAAAATATGTATGAGAGAAAGAATGAGAGAAGTGAGAGAGAGAGAGAGAAAGAAAGAAAGAGAGAGAAAGTATGAGAGAAAAATGAGAGAGAGAGAGAGAAAGAAAGAGGGAGAAAGAGAGAGAGAAAGAGAGAGAGAGAGAACGAAAGGGAAAGAGTGAAAAAATGAGAGAGAGAAAATATGTATGAGAGAAAGAATGAGAGAAGAATCAGAGAGAGAGAGAGAAAGAAAGAGGGAGAGAGAGAGAGAGAGAGAAAGAGAGAGAGACGAAAGGGAAGGAGTGAAAAAATGAGAGAGAGAGAAAGAGAGAGAGAGAATGAGAAAAAATGCAAGAGAGAATGTGTGTGCGTGAGAGAGGGAGGGGGAGAGAGAGAGAGGAATTCACTTAACAACATTTGCAAAAAAGGTTGCAAAACGGGACAGAACTCACTTCACAACTCAGTTATTTCTCCTAAACCGAGGACCAACTGCAATTAATCCGTTTACCTGCAAATTAAAATTAAAATTTAACTGCAAGAGTTTGGGGGGGGGGGGGTAGGCTCCAGGCAGCTCTTAAGGGGGGGGGGCTGAATCAGAAAAAGGGAGGAGGGTGAGCCCCCTTCCCCCTCCCCCACCCTGGGGACCCTAGTCTGGGATTTTTCAGCTTGTAAAACAACAGTGCAATCACATCCTGGAATCCTGGAAGGCGATGATAGGCTTGGATCGAACGGGGAGCAGTAGATGTCAAAAGCATCAACGGGATTCGAACTCTCTGCCAAGAATTGTGGAATTTTATTAGTGGGGGGAGCGAGCGCGGAGGGAGGGGTGTAAAATATATGGTTTGGCTGTGCCAAAGCATGCAGGTTTAATTGGGAAGCAAACACAGAAAATCGGAGGAAGATTTCAGCCGAATCCTTCCTTCCAAACTCTTCTCGACTTATAACCATTCGTTTAGTGACCGTTCGAAGTTACCACGGCACTGAAAAAAAGGGGCTTAGGGACGCTTTTCACCCTTACGACTGCCGAGCCCCTCTGTGGTCATGTGATTCATACGCTTGGCAACTGACTCATACTTATGACGGTTGCGGCGTCCCCAGATTACGTGATTTCCCCTCTGGCGGCCTCCTGACAACCCAAAGTCAACGGGGAAGTTGGACTTGCTTAATGACCACGTGGCTAGTTGAACGACTATAGTGATTCGCTTAGCAACGGTGGCAAGGAGGGTCGTAAAATGGGGAAAAGCTGCGTGAACAGCTATCTTGCTTAGCAATGGACATTTTTTCCCTCCATTGGGGTCGTAAGTCGAGGACTGGCTGAACACCTCTCAGGCTTTTGGGTTCAAGCCATTAGGGAAAGCCTTCAGCGTCGCTAGGCAAAACAGTTGTTAAGTGAGTAACAACTGATTTTACGGCCAAGGTTGTTAAGCCAATCCCTGCAACGATCCTGAGTTGTGCGGTCATTAAGCGAATCCAGCTGCCTCCCCCACTGACTTTCCTTGTGAGAAGGTCGCAAAAGGGGACCGCGGGACACTGTGACCGTCATAAGTATGAACCAGTTTCCAAACATCTGAATTTTTATCACGCGACCGAGAGGATGCTGCAGCAGTCGTAACTGTGAAACACATCCGTAAGTCACTTTGCAGTTGTAACTTCAAATGGTCCTTAAATGAACGGCTGTACTTTGAGGTCACTTTAAACAGTCACTAGAGGAACGGTTGTAAGTGCGAGGACCTGCAATTTCCTATCCCGTCCCAGGCCGCTGGGAAGCCCAGCGAGATAAGGAACATTCCGCCTATCTCGGTTTTATTATCCCAAGGATAAAACAACGGCTGAATTTAAGGATTTTTTTTGCCCGGGGCTGCAAAAGTTTTCCATTTGCTACAAAGTTTTCACCTCTCTCCTTCCGCTCAGAAATCTGGATTTTTTTCAGACAGAAACATTTACTGTGAAAGTGGCCACAAGCCCCTCCCGTCCTGAGACATGGCCCTTTGCACACACACACACACACACACTCACACACACTGTTGTGGGGCATCTGGATTTAGGGATTTGGATTGTCATTAAGGAGGGAGGGGCACGGTGTTTTCCCCACCTTGGTAAATCTTTTTTTTTTTTTAGAGATGACTTCCTTTCTCCCTCTCTCCTTCCCTCTGTCCTTCTCTTCCCCTCCATCTTTCCTTTCCTTCCTTATCCATTTACTTCCTTTCCTTCCCCTTCCTTTCTCTTTCCCTTCCCTTCCCCTCCCTCCATCTTTCCTTTCCTTCTTTATCCATTTACTTCCTTTTCTTCCCCTTCCTTTCTCTTTCCCTTCCCTTCCCCTCCCTCCATCTTTCCTTTCCTTCTTTATCCATTTACTTCCTTTTCTTCCCCTTCCTTTCTCTTTCCCTTCCCTTCCCCTCCCTCCATCTTTCCTTTCCTTCTTTACCTATTTACTTCCTCCACTTCCTTCCCTTTCTTTTCCTTCCCTTTCCTTCCTCCTTTCTTTTTCCCTTCTTTCTCCCTTCTTTCTCCTCCCTCCTTCTTTCCTTTTTTTCTTTCTTTTTCTTCCTCCCTCCCTCTTTCCTTCCCTCCCCTCCCTCCCCTTCCCTCTTTTCTTTCCTGGTGACCGATCGATCCCACCGGGGAGACCCAATCGGAAATGACCCAATCCTCTATTCCATTTCTAGGACTCCAATTGCACGGATACTATTTGTTTGCTCCACAGCCCTTGTTTCTAGGGCCATTATTACATTTTTCCCTAAAAAAAAAGAATTAGCCCAACGACGATGATTAATTTCCACTCTGTTGCCATGGTTGTTAATAATAGTGATCGTTATTGCATGCAGGCTTCTCAGGCACAAGGCTAATATTTGTTTCGAAAATAAGGACTGGACGGGGGACAAGATTTTTCCAAGAGCGTGCAAAAACGGTGTGTTTGTGCGTGTGTGTGTGTAAATGTGTGTGTGTAAATGTGTGTGTGTGTAAACACGTGTGTGTGTAAACGTGTGTGTAAATGTGTGTGTGTAAACATGCGAGTGCCTGTAAACGTGTGTGTGTAAACTCATGTGTGTAAACGTGTGTGTGTGTAAATGTGTGTGAATAAACGTGTGTGTAAACGCGCATGTGTAAATGTGTGTAAACATGTGTGTGTAAACGTGTGTGTAAATGCAGGTGTGTGTAAATGTGTGTGTGTAAACATATGTGTAAACGTGTGTGTGTAAATGTGTGTGTAAACATATATGTAAATGTGTGTGTGTAAACGTGTGTGTGTGTAAATGTGTGTAAACCTGTGTGTGTAAATGTGTGTGTAAATGCAGGTGTGTGTAAATGTGTGTGTGTAAACGTGTGTGTAAACATGTGTGTGTAAATGTGTGTGTAAACGTGTGTGTAAACGTGTATGTAAACGTGTGTGTGTAAATGTGCATGTGTGTGTAAATGTGTCTGTGTGTGTGTGTAAACGTGTGTGTGTGTGTGTGTGTGTGTGTGTGTGTGTAACACATTCTGTCCCTGGTTCACAGCTATGGCTAAAAGAGGCTGCAGCAATCAATTTTTTGCAAATGCAGGTAGTCCTCAGCTTACAATAGTTCATTTAGTGACCGTTCAAAGTTACAACGGCCGTTTTCCACACTTACAACTGTTGCAGCATCCCCAGGATCGTGTGGTTAAAATCCAGACAGTTGGCAACTGACTCGTGTTTATGACGGCCGCACTGCCCTGAGGTCACGTTTAGCTTTTAGGTTTTATTGGGCTTCTATGCTGCCCTTCTCCCAGAGGGCTCAGTACAACGTCAAAACATACATTACAAAAATGGGGAAAAAATAAATTAAATATCCAATATCCCCATCGACAATTTACAATTTAAATTTAAAATAAAGTTAGAATGGACAATTAAAATTAATAATTAAGGTGATCCCTCTTTCGCGACCTTCTGTCACGCAAAGTCAAGAGGGAAGCAGGATTCACTTAACGACCATGTGACCAACCTAACAACTGCAGCGATTCACTTAACGACTGTGGGAAGGGAGGCGGTCAAACCGTCTCGCTTAACAACAGAAACTTTGGGCTCCGTTGAGATCACACGGCGAAGACTTCCTGTATAAATCTATAAATATTAGCCCAATAATTAGTCTGGATCATTTTCTGCTCTCTCTGTCTTGTTGGGTTCATCTCTAAATCAGATTTATGAAACTGCATTAATCTGTAATTTCTGCTTGAGTTGAGGAACCTCTGTGGGGAAAATGGCACTTTAAATCAGATTTAAAAATAGCTTTTAAAAGCTGACTTTTCTGGCTCATGGGAAACTCTGAAGACAGAGGGAAAATATCTTTGTTGTGGTTGGCAAGGAGGGAAATGAGAAAGGTGTAACCCTCCCCATGACTTTGGCTTTGATCACCATAATTCTAGATTTGAAGCCTGGAAAAAAATTCCTGGAGGGGTGAATTATGGGCCCCTCCCCACAAAACAATGAGTTTCACCCTGTATTGTCTTGGCACGCTATAAATCTACAGATAGCTCTAGACGTATGACCACAATTGAGCCCAAGGTTTCTGTCACTGAGTGAGACAGTCTGTCTCTAACCTTAACCATTTCTTGCCACAGTTGTTAAGTGAATCATTTTAGTTGTTAAGTTAGGAACATCGTTGTTAGACAGAGAGGATAGACAGTCAAGATAGATGGATAGATGGAGAGAGAGAGAGAGAGACAGACAGACAGGATAGATAGGTAGATAGGTAGGTAGGTAGGTAGGTAGGTAGGTAGGTAGGTAGGTAGGTAGATAGATAGATAGATAGATAGATAGATAGATAGATAGATAGATAGATAGATAGATAGATAGATGGATAGATGGATAGATGGATAGATGGATAGATGGATAGATGGATAGATGGATAGATGGATAGATGGATAGATGGATAGATGGATAGATGGACAGATGGACAGATGGACAGATGGACAGATGGACAGGATTTACAGAAAGAAAGAGGGAGAGGGAGAAAGAGAGAGGATGATTAGGGGACTGGAGGATAAAACATATGAAGAACGGTTGCAGGAACTGGGTGTGTCTAGTTTAATGAGAAGAAGGACCTGGGGAGACATGATAGCAGCCTTCCAATATCTCAGGGGTTGCCCCAAAGAAGAGGGAGTCAAGCTATTCTCCAAAGCACCCGAGGGCAGAACAAGAAGCAATGGGTGGAAACTAATCCAGGAGAGAAGCAACTTAGAACTGAGGAGAAACTTCCTGACAGTCAGAACAATGAATCAGTGGAACAGAAGTTGCCTCCAGAAGTTGCGAATGCCCCAACACTGCAAGTCTTCAAGAAGATGTTGGACAACTGTTTGACTGGAATGGTGCAGGGCAATGATGGCAAACCTTTTCGGCACCGAGGGCCCAAACCAAAATGTGCATAGGTGCTTGTGTTCATGCTGCCAGAGTGCTGAAAATCTGAGGACCAGCTGGTGCTCTTCACGCACACTGGAGCTCCGGAAACCGCACGCACACCGGCCAGCTGATCTTTTGAGTTTTTGACACTCTGGAAGCCAAATGAGCAGCTGGCGACAGCACGCTTGAGCACAGAGATGTATGCATGCCACATCTGGCACATGTGCCATAGGTTTGACATCAGGGTACAGGGTCTCCTCCCTGAGCAGGGGGTTGGACTAGAACAGGGATGGCAATTCTTTCAGGCACCAAGTGGCCAAACTGCAAGGCGCGAGGGTGTGCATGCATGCACCCCATGCATGCACATTGCCTGGGGTGGGTTCCTGCCAGTTCTAGCCTCTTCTCTAGAAGAGGTTCCCCAAATCTCCAGGGCCGTTCAGAACCGGTTCCAGCTCTCTCCCCCCGCCCGTCCGCCCATCATCCAGAGGAAGAGCGAGAGGAGGGATTCTGGGAGTTGACGTCCACAAGTCCTCAAGCTGACAAGTTTGAACACCCCTGGGGGTATTTTTCCCCTAAAGGGTGAGGGGTGCGAGGGTCTTGTAACTTGACAGCTTTAAGACTTGGGTGCTTCAAATGCCAGAGTTCCTGAGCCATCATTTTGGCTGCTAAGCAAGCGCATGGTTAAGTGAGTTTCACCACATTTTACAAGTTGGCCACTCCCACTCCATCACATAATAATAATAATAATAATAATTTATTATTTCTATACCGCCCCCTCTCCCCACGGGGACTCGGGGCGGTGCACAGGTAGCATAAAAGCAATAAATAACAACAACAATAGATAAACAACAAAATTTAAAAACCAATTAAATAAACCCTGTGCTAAAATCCCAATTAAACTAAAACCTATTCTATAAAATCCCAAGGCAAGGAGGCTATCCCAGGCCGGCCAGACGGAAAAAGTAAGTTTTCAATTTAAGACGGAAGGAGCGGAGGTCCGTAGTTGTCCTAATGTCAGGGGGAAGGTCGTTCCAGAGGGCCGGGCCCGCCACAGAGAGCGCCCTTCCCCTGGGTGTCGCCCGCTGACACAGTCTAGTGGACGGCACCCGGAGAAGCCCCTCTCTGTGGGAGCGAATCGGCCGTGAGGACGTATGAGGCAGGATCCGATCCTGCAGATAGCTAGGTCCCGAGCCATGGAGCGCTTTGAAGATGATGACTAGCACCTTGAAGCGCACCCGGAAGACGACAGGCAGCCAGTGCAGCTCGCGCAGGAGCGGTGTTACATGGGTAGACCTTGCGGTCCCCATAATTGCTCGCGCGGCTGCATTCTGGACTAGCTGAAGCCTCCGGGTGCACCTCAGGGGCAGCCCCATGTAGAGAGAGTTGCAATAGTCCAGTCGGGATGTCACGAGAGCATGAGTGACTGTGCGAAGGGCGTCCCGATCCAATAGGGGGCGCAATTGGCGAACCAGGCGAACCTGGTAAAACGCCCTCCTGGCCACGGCTGTCACCTGATCTTCCATGGACAGCCGGGCATCCAGGAGGACACCCAAATTGCGCGCCCCATCCACAGGGGCAAGATGTTCGCCCCCTATGGCCAGCGATGGAGTAAGCTGGTTGAATCGGGCAGCCGGAAACCACAGCCACTCGGTCTTGGTCGGGTTGAGCTTGAGTCCGTTACTTCCCATCCAGATCCGTACAGCTTCCAGGCACTGGCACATCACCGCTACGGCATCGTTGGGGTGGTTTGGGGTAGAAATGTACAGCTGGGTGTCATCAGCGTAAAGATGGTATTCTACCCCAAAACCACGGATGATCTCACCCAGCGGCTTCATGTATGTGTTGAACAGGAGGGGCGAGAGGACCGACCCCTGAGGCACCCCACATGTGAGGGGTCTCGCGGTCGACCTCTGCCCCCCTGTCAACACAAATTGCGATCGGCCAGAGAGGTAGGAGGAGAACCACCGTAAAACGGTGCCTCCCACCCCCAACCCCCCCAGCCGATGCAATAGGATACCATGGTCGATGGTATCGAAAGCCGCCGAGAGGTCTAATAGGACCAGGATGGAGGAACAACCCCCATCTCTGGCCCTCCAGAGATCATCAACCAACGCGACCAATGCCGTCTCGGTGCTATGCCCGGGCCGGAAGCCGGACTGGCGCGGATCTAGATAGTCTACTTCCTCCAGGTGACGGGGAAACTGTTGTGCCACCACACTCTCGACAACCTTCGCCAAAAAGGGAAGGTTGGAGACGGGACGGTAGTTGTTCAAAGAAGCTGGATCCAAGGAGGGCTTCTTAAGGAGGGGCCTCACCATCGCTTCTTTAAGGGAAGCAGGCAAGGCACCCTCACTCAAGGAAGCGTTGACCACCTCCTGGAGCCAGCCTCGTGTCACCTCCCAGGATGCCAGTACAAGCCAGGAGGGACACGGGTCCAATAAACATGTGGTGGCTCGCAGTCGCCCACGTAACCTGTCCATATCCTCGGAAGTAACGGAGTCAAACTCCTCCCAAACAAGATCTCTCTCGTGGCATCCCACTGGGCCATGAATGGGGGCTAACTCGTTCTGTATCTGAGCGATTTTCTCCTGCAGAAAAGTCACAAATTCCTCTGCTCTACCCTGTAGCGGGGCTTCCCGCACCCTCTGTTGAAGGAGGGAGCGGGTCACCCTAAACAGGGCGGCAGGGCGGTTTTCTGCGGATGCTATGAGAGTAGCGCAATGATGACGTTTGGCTACTCTCAGCGCCACAATGTAAGTCCGTAAATGGGCTCTTACCTGTGTCCGGTCAGATTCAGAACGAGAAGACCTCCATCTACTCTCTAGGCATCTCTTGCGGCGTTTCATCACCCCCAGCTCCTCGGTAAACAAAGGAGCCAGGGTGTTCCGCCGCCGCAAGAGAGGCCGCAAGGGCGCGACCCGATCCAAGGCTCCCGTGGTCGCACTATTCCATGCGGCCACGAGGTCCTCCATCGGGGCGCGGGTCAGGGGTACAGGAACTGGCCCAAGCGCCATTTGGAACCCATCCGGGTCCATCAGGCGCCTGGGGCGGAACCAGATTGGTAATTCAGGTCCCGCCTCCCCGCGGAGGGGAGCAGCGGTCGGAAAGTCGAGCCGGAGAAGTGAGTGGTCTGTCCATGACAAGGGTGTGATGACTATGTCCCCTATACCCAGATCACTCGTCCATTGGCCTGAGACAAAGATGAGATCCGGTGTATGTCCACCCTCGTGAGTGGGGCCTTGAATTAGTTGGGTCAGGTCCATGGCCGTCATGGAAGCCATGAACTCCCGAGCTACCTCGGATGATTCGCCCAACGATGGCAGATTAAAGTCCCCCATGACTAAAAGTCTGGGGGTCTCCACTGCCACCGTAGCGATCACCTCGAGGAGCTCGGGCAGGGCTGCTGCTACATAGCGGGGAGCCAGGTATACAACCAGCAAGCCCAACTGCCTCCCTAGGCCCCACTTCACACAAAGGGACTCACAACCGGTAGTCTGTGGCACAATGGTCTCTCTCGGCTCAAGACCTTCCTTTACAATGACCGCTACCCCACCACCCCTACCCAGGGCCCGAGGCTGATGAAAAGCGTGGTAACCTGGCGGGCACATTTCAACGAGGGGGAGTCCACCCTCGTGGCCCAACCAGGTCTCTGCAATTCCCACCAGGTTCCCACATGACTGCCAAGCCACTCCCACTCAGTCACATGACTGCCGCCAAGCCACTCCCACTCAGCCACAATTACACCCATGGGCCACGCATGCACAAGAGACCCAAAGGACAACTGGCCGGCAGGAGACACGCACACATGCACGGCAGAGACCTGCAACAGAGCTGGTCTGACAGCACCAGAGGTGGTTTGCTCCTGGTTCGGCCCAGTTCAGCTCGGTTTGACTGAAGAATTGTGGCATGGACTGCAAAACTGGAAGCAACTCAGGCGGGCCACGCCCATGAACCGGTTCCCCAATCTCTTATGCCATTGCTGGCATGTTTCTCTGCATGCACAGAACAATTTTTACTCAACAGCACATGGACCAGGATTGCGTGGCTGGCACACACACACACAGCGAATCAGTACCAACCAGTATAGGAACCCACCCCAGCATGCCTGTTCCACCACCACTGGACTAGAAGACCTCCAATGTTCCTTCCAGCTCTTTTATTCTCTTATTCTGTTAATTCCCCAGACAGGATTCTTGGACGTCAACTCCCAGAATTCCCCAGAAGAGAATAGCAGAGTTGGAATGGACCTTGGAGGTCATCTAGTCCAGGGGTCTCCAACCTTTGCAACTTTAAGTCTGAAGGACTTCAGCTCCCAGAATTCTCCAGCCAGTTTTGCTTAAAGTTGCAAAGGTTGGAGACCCCTGACCAAGTCCAACCGCCTGCCTAGGCAGGAAGCCCTATACCGGTTCAGACAAATGGCTATCCAACATCTTCTTGAAGACTTCCAGTGTTGGGACATTCACAACTTCTGGAGGCAAGCTGTTCCACTGATTAATTGTTGTAACTGTCAGGAAATTTCTCCTCAGTTCTAAGTTGCTTCTCTCCTTAATAAACATCCTTAGATTTCAACTCCCAGAATTCCCTCCGCCAGCATGAAAGGACTTGGATTCCCAGAATTCTGTGAGCTGAAATCCATACCTCTTAACTATTGTGAGGTTGCAAAAACATCCGTTTTAGTCCGTGGATTGAGTTAATCCAGCGTGTTTGGCTTTTCCAACTCTGAAAAAGGGGTTAAATCGGTAATTTGATTAAACCGACTCTGGGGAGAAGAGCCAAAGTTGTACATTTTTTTTTCCAAATTGTGCTGAACTAATTTACAAAAGCCAAGTAAACACACAGCCAACAGAGGTCGTGAAATATTGTGTTTTTAAGGGAATAATTGTAAGGATGTGAAAAAAGACAAAAAGAAATGCTTGGACAACAATGTGAGGAGCAGAAGAAGGAAAACTATGACAGTGTTGGTCAAAAGGTTTGTTCTTTTGCTCTTTGTCACAACAAAAAACAATCAAGCAAAACACCCCACCCCCCACTTGGGATGCTGAGATAGAAAACATACCCAGAATTTATCACTGAAACAAGTGCAAGGATCCCTCTTCTGTTTGTGCAGAACAATAAGTCTTTATTGCAACCTGTGAAAGAAACTTTTTCTTCCTTTCTTCCCTCCCTCCCTTCCCTCCTTCCTTTCTCTCTTTCCTTCCTTCCTTCCTCTCAGCCTCCCTCCCTCCTTTCCTTCCTTCCTTTTCTCTTTTCTTCCCTCCTTATCTTCCACCATCTCTTCCTCACATTCCCTCCCTTCCTTTCCTTCCTTCCTTCTTCCCTCCCTCCCTACTTTCTCTTTCCTTCTTTTTCTTCTCCTTCCCTCCCCCTCCCTCCCTCTCTCCTTTCTTCTCTTTCTTTCTTTCTTTCTTTCTTCCCTCCCTTTCTTTCCTTCTTCCTTCCTACTCCACCTTTCTCTTTCCTTATTTCTTTCTTCTCATCCTTCCTTCTTTCTTCCCTTTCTTTCCTTCCTTCCCTCCCTCCTTTCTCTTTCCTTTCTTCCTTTTTCTTTCTTCTCACCCTCCCTTGCTTCCTTCTCTCCCTCCCTCCCCCTCCCTCCTTTCTTCTCTTTCTTTCTTCCCTCTCTTTCTTTCCTTCTTCCTTCCCACTCCACCTTTCTCTATCCTTATTTCTTTCTTCTCACCCTCCCTCCCTCCCTCACCCTCCCTCCCTACTTCCTTCTTCCCTTTCTTTCCTTCTTTCTTCCTTCCCTCCCTCCCTCCTTTCTCTTTTCTTCCTTCCTTTTCTTTCTTCTCACCCTCCCTCGCTTCCTTCTCTCCCTCCCTCCCACTCTGCCTACTTCCTTCTTCCTTCCTTCCTTCCTCTCTCCCTCCATCTCTTTTAACAATCACACAGTTCAAGGCAATTAATGGAAATTCATAGTTCTTGATACTTTGACAGATTACAAATATCCAGGAAGGAGGGCAGTTGGACAAACCAGTGATTGATCCAAAATTGGATGAGTCAATCTACTCAGCTCGACTCAGCTGGGGAAAAAAAAACCAGATCAAGCCACATGAGCTAGCATTCAATTCCTGAGATATTTTTTTCCACAACAGCAAAATAACTGGAGGGTTAAGGAGACATTGGACGGAATGACAGAATCGTTGGAAGTTGGGACCTTGGAGGTTATCTAGTCCAACCCCGCTGCTCAAGGAGGAAAACCCTACCCCCCATTTCAGATAAATGACTGTCCAAACTGTCTGAAATGGTAGAGGGCTTGTTGCTGGAGGGGAGGGGGTTGGACTAGATGACCTCCACGTTCCCTCCCAACGCTTGTTACTCTCTGGTTCTTCTCCCGCCATCCCGCCGCCGCCGCCGCCGCTCTCCCCGAAAGAAAGTTTCCAAACTTTCCAGCAAAGGGCACGCAAACGTTCACAAGCCCTGATTTATCTTGGCTTGGTTCTTTTAACATGTTTTGGGAAGGGCTCGCAAAGGAAATGGGTGGGACATCTCATCACAAGCCGCAAGCAAGCCTTTGTCCTCCTTCTCTTCCCCCTCCCGACAGGTCTGGGAACACACCCCTGGGGCTTCCCGCTCCCCACAACAACCACACCAGATGTATTCCTCCTCCTCGTGCGCGCGCGCGCGCGCGCGTGTGTGTGTGTGAGAGAGAGAAACAACGCAATTTTTTCTCCCTCTCTTCTCCAGTCTGGGATCTAAAGCAGGGGTCCCCAACCTTTGCAACTTTAAGTCTGAAGGAAAGCTGGTTGGAGAATTCTGGGAGCTGAAGTCCTTCAGACTTAAAGTTGCAAAGGTTGGGGACCCCTGATCTAAAGCGCCCCTGGCTCGCGTTTCCAAAAATCAAATTGTTTGCAAACGGGAGGCGCGCGCGCGCGCACGAAGAAACAGCACAACGGCGGAAGAAAATGGGAAGAAGTCTCTGACCCACGAAGCCTCGTTTTAAGGGGGCGAAAAACAAGCCCTCCTGAAGTGGAAGTTTATTTTAAGTTGATTCCAGGAAACGGAGCAAGTGAGGGGTGTGTCCCGAAAAATTCACACTTCGTTCCCAGGAGGTGAACTGGGGAACATTTGGGCTGATTGGGAGGTGGGGGGGGGGGGGGTAGGGGAGGATCTGCGGAACAGGATTTTGGCTCCTGGAAGTCATCATTTAACAACCCTTAACGGCTTCCCACAAATATGGAAGGTTTTAGCTCCTACGTTTGTAGCCAGCAGGAATAAGCTAGTAAAGAGATTCCAGATCAACCAATCAATCAAAGAATAGAGCTGGAAGGTCCCTTGGAGGTGGTCTAGTCCAGCCCCCTGCTCAAGCAGGAGAACCTACACTATTCTATTGTCAAATCTCTTCTTAAAGACTTCCAGGGGCCTTCACAACTTCTGGAGGCAACTTCTGTTCCACTGATTAATTGTTCTAACTGTCAGGAAGTTTCTCCGTTCTAAGTTGCTTCTCTCCTTGGTTAGTTTCCGCCCATTGCTTCTTGTTCTGCCCTCAGGTGCCTTGGAGAATAGTTTGACTCCCTCTTCTTTGGGGCAACCTCTGAGATATTGGAAGACTGCTATCATGTCTCCCCTAATCCTTCTTTTCATTCAACTAGCCATGCCCAGTTCCTGCAACCGTTCTTCATAGGTTTTAGCCTCCAGTCCCCTAATCCTCTTGGTTGCTCTTCTCTGCACTCTTTCTAGAGTCTCCACGTCTTTTTAGAGAGAGAGAGAGAGAAAGAGAGAGGGTGAGAGGGGGAAAAAGGGAGGGCAGAGAGAGAGGAGGGTCAGACAGACAATATCAATAAATGTGCCAATATTCACAAAACACAAGGGAACCATTAAAACACACCTGAAATATGGAGGGAATTAAGCGGTCTCTTAGAGAAGTGGGAGACAGATTTCAGTGAGTAGGTGCTCCCTCATTGGAGATGTTTGACAGCCATTTGTCCAGAACTCTATAGTGTTTCCTGCTTGAGCAGGGAGTTGGACTAGATGACCTCCAAGGTCCCTTCCAACTCTGCCATTCTGTATTCTGTGCCTTACAAGGAGTTCCCAGTGACTCTATCTTCTATGAGATGAGAGGGGCTGTCTAAGGTTTAAGGAGAAACAATACCATGATTATCTATATATAATGCCCAGGGCCATTGGGAAGGAAGGAAACTACACACAGATGTGCCCAGATGTGCATTTAGGCTGTTTGTGCCCTGGGCAAATGGCTATTTGGACATCTTACCTTATGGCCTTACAGGCAGAGGTTCTTGAGCAAGATCCAAGATTTTCTGGAGAAAATGTTGCCTTGGGGTGTTATCACTAAATTGGCATATATATAAAGTACTGCCATACAAAAATCTTAGTAAGACCACATCTGGAAGACCACATCCTTCTAGTTTTGGTCGCCAGATGTAGAAAAGACGTGGAGACTCTGGAAAGAGTGCAGAGAAGAGCAACCAAGAGGATGAGGGGACTGGAGGCTAAAACATATGAAGAACGGTTGCAGGAACTGAGTCTGTCTAGTTTAATAAAAAGAAGGACCAGGGGAGACATGATAGCAGTCTTCCAATATCTCAGGGGTTGCCCCAAAGAAGAGGGAGTCAAGCTATTCTCCAAGGCACCTGAGGGCAGAACAAGAAGCAATGGGTGGAAACTAATCAAGGAGAGAAGCAACTTAGAACTGAGGAGAAACTCCCTGACAGTGAGAACAATCAATCAGTGGAACAGAAGCTGCCTCCAGAAGTTGTGAATGCTCCAATACTGGAAGTCTTCAAGAAGATGCTAGATAATCATTTGTCTGAAACGAGGTAAGGTTTCCTGCTTAGGCAGGGGGTTGGACTAGATGACCTCCAAGGTCCCTTCCAACTCTGCCATTCTGTATTCTGTGCCTTGTAAGGATTTCCCAGGCCAGCTGAGTTTGCAGATAGAAAACGGGTCTCATGTTTTTGACCGGAAGATCAGAGATCTTGAGAACTTACACTCGGTGGCATCTGACAGCCCAGGGTATCTGGTTGAGGGGGGGTAAAGAGGACGGGGGGCTCCCTGGCCGAAACAGAAGGAACGGAAGAAAGGATGAATGGTGGCTTTGGGGCAACTATAAAATTTAAACATTGTGTGTCCAAATTGTGTGTGGCGAAAACAAAGGGAGACCAAAGGGGCTAGGAATTAATTTCACAATTGGAATTTCTGCAGGAAAAGACTTCCATGGACCTTCTCTTCCATGGATTCACTTCTCCAACCTTCTCCTCTTCTTTCTTCTTCCACATACTCTTCCTATTAGTCTATCTTCCCTTTCTCATCCTTCCTCTTTCCGTCCCTTCTCCTCTTTCTTGTTCTTCTCTCTCCTTCTTTCTTTCTTCCCACCTCCATCATTTCCTTCCTCCCTTCTCCTCCTTCCTTCCTTCTCCTTGCTTCCCTCCTTCCTTTCACTCCCCCTCCCCCTCTTCCTCCTCCATCTTTCCTTCTTTTTCAACCCGCCCTTCTCCTTCTCTCTCCTTTTTTCCTCTCTTCCTTCCTCCTTTCCTCCCCTCTTCCTCTCCTCCTCCCTCCTCCATTTCTATCTTAGTCCCTCCCTCCTCCTTCCTTTCCTTTCCTCTCTTTGCTTCCTTCCTCCCTCCTTTCTCCTTCCTTCCTTCCTTTTCCTTGCTTCCCTCCCTCCGTTCTCTCCCCCCTCCTCCATTCTTCCTTTCCTTTCTCCCTCCTCTCTCCTTTTTTCCTCTCTTCTCTCCTTCCTCCTTTCCTCCCCTCTTCCTCTCCTCCCTCCTCCCTCCTCCATTTCTATCTTAGTCCCTCCCTCCTCCTTCCTTTCCTTTCCTCTCTTTGCTTCCTTCCTTCCTCCTTTCTCCTCCTTCCTTCCTTCCTTTTCCTTGCTTCCCTCCCTCCGTTCTCTCCCCCCTCCTCCATTCTTCCTTTCCTTTCTCCCTCCTCTCTCCTTTTTTCCTCTCTTCTCTCCTTCCTCCTTTCCTCCCCTCTTCCTCCCCTCCCTGCCTCCCTCCCTCCTCTTCCTCCATTTCTATCTTAGTCCCTCCCTCCTCCTGCCTTTCTTTATTCCTACTTCTTTTCCTTCCTCTCCTTTCCTCTCTTCCCTCCCTCCCTCCCTCCTTCTTTCCTACTTCTGAACTTGGCTGATGTCCCTCAAAAGGGCCGAGTTCCAGATTACCCCTCTTTTAATCCTGAGCTGTTCTCACCCCCCCAAATATATTCCATCTGTTGCTGGATGGAGCTCTGACCAAGAAGTCTGGGCTGATAGCCCAAACACTGTGTCCATGGTCCGTCCACCTCTCCGTCTTGTCTTTCTCCGCCTTGGCCAGTTGTGTACTCAAGAAGCATTGATGGACGTCCCTCAAAGCTCTCTCCTCAACAGGAAGAACGTTGTCCACCCCTGGGGGGGGGGAGGGTTTGCATGTCCAGGATGAGAAGAAGGTGTCCAGCTCATCTCCTTGCAACGCTTAAAAAAAACCTATCTTTGAAGGGAATGGCCGGAACTCAACATCCTGTGGAAGATGTTTTGATCCCAAGGTTGTTGACTTAGATGGGAGCCCCTCAGAGTTCAACCCTCTGTAGGGTATGACGAAAGTCCCTCTTCTTCTTCAAGGACTAATTAATGTGTTGGGTTCATGGAGACCATCCGATTCGGGCCTCTTCCATTTTCTCTTTCTGCTCATCTCCTTCAGCGTGGGGCCTCCAGGGCTGAGGGAGAACATTTCCTAGAGCCTCCAGCCAGATGGCTGCGGGCCACCACCTTTTGGGACTTGGGCTTGTCAGCCGGCCAGAACATCTGGAACCTCTGCCTGATGTGCTGCGTCCGGGTAGAGCCCCGTCTTCCTTCTTTTCTGAAGAAAACGCTCTGTGGATGGAAGGTGGTTTGCAGCTTGGGGGAATGTCCTACAGAGATGTGCAGCTGACCTGCCTTGGTTGGGGGAGCAGAAATCACCTGCCTGTCTCCTGGGAAGGAAATCAGGTCTCACAAGAGGGGCCTGTGGAAGAACACGGAGGGCCCACTCTGAAGACCTTATATCCTTGACATGAAAGCCCTGGCACTGGAGACAGAGGGGTGGGTGGGGTGCAGGGTGGGATGACTATGTAGGCATAGGGGGCTCGGCATAAACGGAGCTCATTAACGGTCCCAAGAGTTTTTGAGATGAGGGTCCCGGTCAGTCTGAATTAGGGTGGCTTTGCTGCATTTCTATTTAAATCCTCCCTCCCTCCCTCCTTTCCTTCCTTCCTTCCTCCCTCCCTTCCTCTCTCTCCCCCTCCCTTCCTTGTTTCCTGTCTGTCTGCCTTTCTGTAGGCCTCTCTCTATCTCTTCCTTCCTCCCTCCCTCTCTCCCTTCCTTCGTTCCTTCCTTCCTTCCTTCCTTCCTGTCTCTGTAGGCCTTTCTCTGTCCCTTCCTTTCTTTCCTTTTTTCCTGTGTCTATTTCTTTCTGTCTTTCTGTGTCTGCCTGCCTGCCTGCCTTCCTCCCTCCCTTCCTCCCTCCCTCCCTCACTTCCTTCCTGTCTGTCTTCTTTCCTTTCCTTCCTTTCTCTCTCCCTCCCTCCCTTCCTGTCTGTTTGTTTTTCTGTAAGCCTCTCTCTATCCCCCTTCCTTCCTTCCTTCCCTCCTTCCTTTCCTTTTTCCTGTGTCTCTTTCTTTCTGTCTTTCTGTGTCTGTCTTTTTTCTTTCTTTCCTTTCTTTTTTCTTCCTTCCTCTCTCCCTCCCTCCCTTCCTGTTTGTCTGTCTTTCTGTAAGCCTCTCCCTATCCCTCTTCCTTCCTTCCTTCCTTTCCTTTTTCCTGTGTCTCTTTCTTTCTGTCTGTCTGTCTTTTTTCCTTTCTTTTTTCTTCCTTCCTTCCTTCCTCTCTCCCTCTCTCCCTTCCTTCCTGTCTGTCTGTCTTCTTTCCTTTCCTTCCTTCCTCCCTCCCTCCCTGTCTTTCTGTAAGCCTCTCTCTATCCCTCTTCCTTCCTTCTTTCCTTTTTCCTGTCTCTTTCTTTCTGTCTTTGTGTCTGTCTTTTTTCCTTTCTTTTTTCTTCCTTCCTTTCTTCCTGTCTTTCTGTAGGTCTCTCTCTCTGTCTCTCTCTGTCTCTCTCTCTCTCTCTCTTTCTTTCTTTCTTTCTTTCTTTCTTTCTTTCTTTCTTTCTTTCTTTCTTTCTTTCTCCTTCTCTCTTTCTTTCTGTCTTTCTGTCCTGAAGGATAGAGATGGAAAGCAGGCAAGGTGAAAGGAAAGAAGGAAAGGCTCCAAGGTAGCCATCATCCATCATCCATTCTGCCTGTCGCTTTCCTGTCTCCTTCCAAGCCAACCATGAATCAAACCCTCTGATCTAAATGGGCTTCCTCCGTTTTGCACGGCCCAATTCACGGGTTGTTTCCTCTGCGCCCCTCCCTCCCCCTTCTTCTGCCCAGGTGACCCTCTGCCGGATTTCACTTGGCCAAAAGGTTCGTTTGACCTCCCCACCATCCTGTCCCCCCCATCCTTTCCCTCCCTCCCTCCTTCCTTCCTTCCTTCCTTCCGCCTCCCCCCCCCCTTGAGGAGCACCTGTTCCTGGGAAGTTTTGCAAATCCACCCCTTCTTCCACTGCTGTTTGTGTGAGTGTGTGTATCTGTGTGTGTGTGTGAGGGGGGGGCACCTGAAGGAGAGAAAACATTGTGGCTGGGCTTGGAGGCCAGGATGATTCCCTCCTGCAGCTGGTGGAGCCAGGGATGACCTCACCCAGAGGACTTCTGGAGCTGGACAAGGGGCCGTTTCAGAGGCTGCCCAGGAGGCATCTCCCAAAGCCTCCTGCACTTGCTCATTTTCCTTCCCCCCCCCACTCCCCCCCCCCCACAATATTCTTTTATAGCAGGGGTCTCCAACCTTTGCAACTTTAAGTCTGAAGGACTTCAGCTCCCAGACTTCTCCAGCCAGCAAAGCTGGCTGGAGAATTCTGGGAGCTGAAGTCCTTCAGACTTAAAGTTGCAAAGGTTGGAGACCCCTGTTTTATAGGTTATTCCAGGGTCTCGGTGGGTGGGAAGGAGGGATGCAGGGAGGAAAAAAACAGAGGGAAGGAGGAAGGAAATGGAGGAGGGATGGAGGGAGGGGGGAGAGAGGAGAGAAGGAAGGGGGAGAGTTAAGGAAAGAAGGAAGGCAGGAAGGAAGGAGAGAGAAAGAAGGGGATGGAAGGAGAAGGAAGGAAGGGGAAAGAAGGAAGGAAGAAGGGAGAGAGTAGGAAGGGGAGGGAGAGAGGAGACAGGAAGGAAGGAAGGAGAGGAGAAAGGAGAGAAGGAAAGGAAGGAGAGAGAAAGGAAGGGGAGAGAGAGAAGGAAGGGAAGGAAAGAGAGAGGAGAGAAGGAAGGAAAGAGAGGAGAGAAGGAAAGGAAAGGGGAGAGAGAGAAGGAAGGGAGGAAGGAGAGGAGAAAGGATAGAAGGAAAGGAAGGAGAGAGAAAGGAAGGGGAGAGAGAGAGGAAAAGAAGGAAGGGGAAAAAGGAAGGAAGGAAGAAGGGAGAGAGAAGGGGAGGGAGGAGAGAGGAGAGAAGGAAGGAGGGGAGAGAAAGGAAGGAGAGAGAGAGAAGGAAGGGAAGAAGGAAGGAAGGAAGGAAGGAAGGAAGGAAGAAAGGAAGGAAGGAAGGAAGGGGAGGAAAAAAGTGTTAAGGAGAGACAAGAAAATTACATCCATAAAATTGGTGCGCTTGTTTGACTACCATTAAAACACAGGTGGTCCTCAGCTTATCGCAATTCATTTAGTGACTATTCGAAGTTATGATGGCGCTGACATAGGATAGGACCCTTTTTCACACTTATGACCGTTGCAGCATTCCTGTAGTCAGGAGATCACAATTCAGATGCTTGGCAGCTGACTCATAATTATGACGGTTGCAGTGCCCCAGGATCACCTGATCCCCTTTTGCGACCTCCTGACCAACAAAATCAGTGGGCCAATGTGAACAATTGCAGGGAAAAATGGGGCAAAATTCACTTAACAACTGTCTTGCTTAGTGACGGAAATTTTGCACTCCTTTGTGGTTGTAAGTCGAGGACTAGCTGAATAGTCCCTCCTGAAAAGGACAACGGCCCTGTAAGGTAGGCAGGACCTAGGGAATGGCCAGCCCCAAATCCTACAGGGAGATTCTAATCAAGGAGAGAAGCAACTTAGAACTAAGGAGAAATTTCCTGACAGTGAGAACAATTAACCTCTGGAACAGAAGTTGCCTCCAGAAGTTGTGAATGCCCCAACACTGGAAGTCTTTAAGAAGATGTTAGATAGCCATTTGTCTGAAATGGTATAAGGTTCCTGCCCACGCAGGGGGTTGGACTAGAAAACCTACAAGGTCCCTTCCGACTCTGCTATTGTATTGTATTGTATTGTATTGTATTGTATTCCATGGTTATGGATCGATTTGAATCTCAGCCTCTCTGATCCTAGCCTGAAAATCTAACCAACGTTCTATGTTTCTTATATTTGGGGGAATATCTCAACTTTACCTTTGATCAAACCGATTACATCCGTTTCCCTATTATACTAAAAAGCTGGAGAACCCACTACATCTAGCTGCCAGTCCTCCCAATTAGCTCCTATGTCGTGACATAACACTGAACTATATGCTGGATTGAATCTTATTACGGGGAACCTTTCTACTAAATTTTATTTATTTATTATTTAGACTTATATAACCGCTCCCTCTCCCCAAAGGGACTCGGGGCGGTGCACAGGAAATAAAAAACATATGAATATCACAATTATAAATAATTAAAACCGAATTAAATAAATCATCCCTGCGCTAAAATTTTAAAATCATTAAAACTTTTACCGCATTTAAAACCAATTAAAACAATTTAAGGTACAGACTACAGGCTAGGTAAAATAAATTAGGCCAGACCAGCTTGATGGAACAAATGGGTCTTTAATTTCTGGCGGAAGGCGCGGAGGTCCGTAGTTGTTCTAAGATCGGGGGGGTAGGTCGTTCCAGAGGGTTGGGCCCACCACAGAGAAGGCCCTTCCCCTGGGGAGGGCCTTCTCTGTGGTGGGCCCGTTAAAAATTAAAGATGGAAGGACAGATATGTGGACTTCAGCTCCTAGAATTCTCCAGCTGGGGGAAACTTTAAGAATTCTCCAGCTGGGGGAAACTTTAAGATATATGGACTTCAGCTCCCAGAATTCCCCAGCTGGGGGAAACTTTAAGATATGTGGACTTCAGCTCCCAGAATTCCCCAGCTGGGGGAAACTTTAAGATATATGGACTTCAGCTCCCAGAATTCTCCAGCTGGGGGAAACTTTAAGATATATGGACTTCAGCTCCCAGAATTCCCCAGCTGGGAGAAACTTTAAGAAAGGTTCCAGACGCAGCTTGGGCCACTACCTGTAGCCCTGACCCGCGCCCGGATGGAGGACCTAGTGGCTGCATGGAATAGAGCGGCCACTGGGGCCTTGGACCGGGTTGCGCCTTTGCGGCCTCTCTTGCGGCAGCGAACCACCCTGTCTCCCTGGTTCTCCGAGGAGCTGAGGGTGATGAAGCGCCACAAGAGACGCCTAGAGAGGAGATGGAGATCCACACGCTCTGAATTGGACCGAACACAGGTAAGATCCCATTTGAGGACTTGCATTGTGGCGATGAGAGTGGCAAAGCGTCGATATTGTGCCACTCTTATCGCATCCGTAGATAACCGCCCTGCCGTCCTGTTTGGGATGACCCGCTCCCTCCTTCACCAGAGACCGCGGGAAGCCCCTCTACAGGGCAGAGCAGAGGAATTTGGTCTATATCTGCAGGACAAAATCACTCAGATTCGGAGCGAGATGGCCTCCATTGAAAGTGGTCCGGAGGAGGCATCGGAAGCGGGTCTTGAGGCACCATTCTGGGAGGAGTTTGACTCTGTTACTTCCGAAGATATGGACAGGTTGCGTAGGAGACTGAGGGCCACCACATGTTTATTGGACCCGTGTCCCTCCTGGCTTGTACTGGCATCCCGGGAGGTTTCACGAGGCTGGCTCCAGGAAATAGTGAACGCTTCTTTACAATACAATACAATAGCAGAGTTGGAAGGGACCTTGTAGGTCCCTTCCAACTCTTTGAGTGAGGGGTTCTTGCCTACCATTTTGAAAGAGGCGGTGGTGAGGCCCCTCCTCAAGAAGCCTTCCCTGGACCCAGCATTGTTAGTAAATTACTGTCCGGTCTCCAACCTTCACTTTTTGGCGAAGGTTGTAGAGAGTGTGGTGGCACAACAGTTTCCCCGTCACCTGGAGGAAATTGATTATCTGGACCCACGCCAGTCCAGCTTCCGGCCCGGTCACAGCACCGAGACGGCATTGGTTGCGTTGGTGGATGATCTCTGGAGGGCCAGAGATGGGGGTTGTTCCTCCATCCTGGTCCTATTAGACCTCTCGGCGGCTTTTGATACCATCGACCATGGTATCCTATTGCATCGACTGGAGGGGTTGGGGGTGAGGGGCACCGTTTTACGGTGGTTCCCCTCCTACCTCTCCGGTCGGTCGCAATTTGTATTGGCAGGGGGGCAGAGGTCGACCTCAAGGCCTCTCACCTGTGGGGTGCCTCAGGGGTCGGTCCTCTCGCCTCTCTTGTTCAATACATATATGAAGCCGTTGGGCGAGATCATACGTGGGTTTGGGGTAGATTACCATCTGTATGCGGATGACACCCAGCTGTACATCTCTACCCCAAACCACCCCAACGATGCCGTCGAAGTGATGTCCCGGTGTCTGGAAGCCGTGCGGATCTGGATGGGAAGGAACAGACTCAAGCTCAACCCATCCAAAACTGAGTGGCTGTGGCTACCGGCGCTCCGGTTCAACCAGTTGACGCCATCACTGGCCATAAGGGGCAAACATCTAGCCCCCGTGGAGCGGGCACGCAACTTAGGCATCCTCCTGGATTCTTGGCTGTCAATAGAGGATCATGTGATAGCCGTGGCCAGGGGGGCATTTTACCAGGTTCGCCTGGTGCTCCAGTTGCGTCCCCTCTTGGACCGGGACGCCCTTCGCACAGTCACTCATGCGCTTGTGACGTCTCGTCTGGACTACTGCAATGCTCTCTACATGGGGCACCTCTTGAGATGCACTCTGAGGCTACAGCTGGTCCAGAACGCGGCCGCGCAGGCAGTTGTGGGAGTTACTAGATACTCCCATGTAACACCACTCCTGCGCGAGCTGCACTGGCTGCCTGTGGCCTTTCGGGTGCGTTTCAAGGTGTTGATTATCATCTTTAAAGCGCTCCATGGCACAGGACCTAGTTATTTGCGGGATCGCATCCTGCCCCATACATCCCTTCGGCCGATTCGCTCACACAGAGAGGGACTTCTCCGGGTGCCATCCACCAGGGAATGCCAGCGGGCGACACCCAGGGGAAGGGCCTTCTCTGTGATGGGCCCGACCCTCTGGAACGACCTACCCCCGGATATTAGAACCACCACGGACCTCCGCACCTTCCGCCAAAAATTAAAAACTTATTTGTTCCATCAGGCCGGTTTGGCCTAATTGACACTTCTTGCCCCAGTCTGTTTTTGCAAATTGTCTATTTGGTTTTAATGGGTTACAATTTTAAAGTTCTTAAGTTCTAGTACAGGGTAATTTAATTCGTTTTTAACTTTGTATGTTTTGTATGTTTTTAGATGGTTTTTAATTTTTCTGTACACCGCCCCAAGTCCGTTCGGGGAGAGGGGGCGGTTTATAAATGTAATAAATTATTTATTATTATTATAAGATATGTGGACTTCAGCTCCCAGAATTCCCCAGCTGGGGAAACGTTTAAGATATGTGGACTTCAGCTCCCAGAATTCCCCAGCTGCGGAAAACTTTAAGATATGTGGACTTCTGCGAGTTGAAATCCACACGTCTTAAAATATGCGAAGGTTGAGAAATGCTGATCTAGATATTCCTTCTACAGCTCAATACCATGAGTTGGATCTAGATAGAACATCCATAATTCCAGCCCATCTAGTGTGAAACTGGTCCAGCATCTTAGCGTGGCTTGCTGGGAATTCTGGGAGCTGATGTCCACCATCTTCACATTGAGAAACACCGGTCTACTGGGAACGTGCACCATTGGAGTCCTTGTACTTCCACCATCTAACCGATTCTCCATCCTGCTTGATAGCTCTTTGGTCCACCATGATTCCATTCATGATAGTCCATCTCTACTCTGCCTTGAGTTCCGTTCTTCTTTTGACCCTCTCTTTATTGCTCATCTGCCCAATTTCAGGTGGAACTGGAACCTAAGCTCTTTAGCCTTCTTGCCCAAGCTTGACCACCTGTTTCAACATGGCTGGTTGTAGAATTCTGGGAGCTGTAGTCCACCATCTTCATGTTGCCAAGCTTGAGGAACACCAGTCTACTGGGAACGTGCCCCATTGGAGTCCTTGCACTTCAATCTTTTCATGAACTTCTCCAGATGTTCCACCATCCACCCGATTCTCCATCCTGCTTGATAGCTCTTTGGTCCATCCTGGTTTCATTCGTGGTAGTCCAACTCTATGTTCCATCCTTCCTTTGACCCTCTCTTTACCCATCTCCTGCACGATTTCAGGTGGATCTGGAACCTAAGGTCTCCTGTCTTCTCATCCAAAGTGACCGCCCGTAAATAACACCACTTCTCCAGGCACTGTCCGTTTCCAACGTGTACCTTGGAGCAGCTTCAGAGTTTTTCACTTTGAAGAACGATGCATCCTGCTTCTCTGACAGACACCCAGTCATCTGACTGGAGAAACATCTCCTGTTGACCACCTGAAGTTCTCCGATGAGCTATCTGTTTCCATCCTGGGAAGGTGGAAAGGCTGAGTGCCTTCCTTCCCAGGGAAGGTCCCACCTCTCCCTCGCCCTCCGAGCGAGAGGAAAGGAGGAGCCCGTCTCTCTCTCTCTGTTTGACTTTCCCAAGGTTTGTTTTGGCTTCTCCAGTGAGAAGTTAGATGCTCCGTCCAGGACCCTGTCATGCGGAGGACTTGCCACCCCTGCAGAGCTGCTGAGCCAAACTGACACCTTTCGGGCCAAGTGCGCCAGAGTCCAATTTGGAAAAGTTTCCAGTAGGAAACGCCAATTAGTAAGAGCAAGTGAGCAAAAATGGAAAAGTATTTAGGGTGAATGCTGACAATTCTCTTGTCCTTTTTGTGGTGATTCATGGAAGACGTAGCCTATAATGCACTGCCTTTCGTGGAGAATATGGCTCCCACTTATTTCTGATTAGTTATTTTTGTATATTTGGAGTAATTTACTATTAGGAGTAATTTGCTACATGGAGCAATTTACTATTTGGAGTAAGGCATTAATGCTCTTATAGATTCATTATTATTCTAGACTTAGTAGAATTGGAGTTACCATAAAGGGCAGGACATGGTTCCCGCCTATTTCTTTAAAACTGGTGATTTCCCCCCCCCTTCTATTCGGAGTAATTACTATTAGGAGTAACTTATTATATGGAGTACTGTTTGGAGTAATGCACAAAACCCTCACAGCTAGAGATTATTATTCTAGATTTAGCAGAGTTGGATCTTAATGGCAGTGCATAGTTCCCAGTTCCCATCTATTTTTTATTATGATGGTCATCGTTTTCTATTTGGTATAATTGCTACTAGATGTAATTTACTACATGGAGTAATTTTCTAATTGGAATAGTATACTAATGCCTTAAATTAGGGATTCATTATTATTTTAGATTTAGAAGCACTGGAGCTGAATGGTACAGCCTCCCACCTTTTTCTTATAAGTGGTGGTCATTCTTTTCCATTTGGAATAATTACTACTTGAAGAAACTTACTACTTGGAGTAATTTACTATCTGGAGTAATGCACAAATGCCTTATTGCTAAGGATTTGCTGTTATTCCAGACTTAGCTGTATTGCAGCTGAATGGCAGAGCATGGCTCACATTCATTTCTTATCCTGATAGTCATTCTTTTCTAGTTGGAGTAATTACTACTAGGAGTAACTTACTACTTGGAGTAAATTACTATTTTGAGTAATGTAGAAATGTTTGACTGCTAGAGATTCATTATTATGCTAGACTTAGCATAACTGGAGCTGAATGGCACAGCGAATAAATCTCTAAATTGACTATAAATAAGTACTAGTGGCGTTTTAAATGTTTCATTTGAAGCAACATGGAAGACGGAATGCAGTCTCCCCAAGGGATTAACGTGTGTGTTACTTGCGTTACTATGGCGACCGCGTATGTTACTTGTGGTTTTGTCTTACTAAAAGGTCAGGCCTTTCGCTGCCTTTCACAGCCTGGTTTTCACCGAGGTGTATCAAGCATGTTGCGTGGAGTTTGCAAATGTTAGTCTTTCGCCAAAGGAAATTTTTATTATTATTTTTTTTTTCAAAGGAAGGGAAAAATAGGGTAATTAATCTAAATTAAATGACCCCAAACATCTCATCGGTGGTAAGCCATGGTTAGATTCACTCCATTTCCCAAGCCATAACTGTGATTTGCTTGAATTCTCATGATGCAAGCAAGGCGCACCTGGCTACTCGGGATTGCAAAGCACGATTTGCTTGCGGTTAAATGTACCTCGCTCTTCCCAAGCGTAATTTACTCAGTCTACCTAGTTTAATCAAATCTGGGTCAGCAAAACCTTAGCCTCTAGGGCGAGAACCCCCATTAGACAGGCAGTCCTCAACTAACGACCACAGTTGCTAAGCAAGGCGGTTGTTAAATGAGCCAAAGCCAATTTTAGGAACTTTTTTTGCCAGTACTGTTAAGCGAATCACTGTAGCTGTTAAGTGAGCCATGCGGTCGTTAAGCAAATCCTGCTTTCCCCATTGACCTTGCTTATCAGAAGCCAGCTGGGAAGGCCACAAAAAGGAACCACCGGAAGCTGCAACCATCAACCACTTGCCCAACCACTCAAATTTTGATCACGTGACCATGGGTAGTAAGTGTGAAAATTAGTCATGTCACTTTTTTTTAGTGCTGTTTGGTCGTTAAATCAATGGTTGTAAGGCGAGGATCCTATAGATTTGAGACAAATGGCTGTTCAAACACTTAAAAACTTCCACAATTTCTGGAGGCAGGTAGTTCCACTGATGAATTGTTCTAACTGTCAGGAAATTCCTCCTCCGTTCTAAGTTGCTTCTCTCCTGGATTAGTTTCCACCCATTGCTTCTTGTCCTGCCCTCAGGTGCTTTGGAGAATAGCTTGACTCCCTCTTCTTTGGGGCAACCCCTGAGATATTGGAAGACTGCTATCCTGTCTCCCCTGGTCCTTCTTTTCATTCAACTAGACCTACCCAGTTCCTGCAACTGTTCCTCATAGGTTTTAGCCTCCAGTCCAGGAGTGGGTTCCGAACGCCATTACTACCGGTTTAGTGCTCCATGTGCATGCGCATTTACACTTAAAATAATCTGCCGCTGCGCACAAAATTAAAAAAGGAATAAAAATTACATTTCAAAGTCTACTCCCAAACTCTGGATTTGGCAAACTCTGGAGGTACTGGAGATCCAGTTCTTGGGCCAGTCAACTCATAACCTACTAGCAGTAGCCGTTTACTTCTTTAGACAGACCGATGAAGCGCTGAAGAGGGTCATTTGTCTTCCAGTGACTTCACCCCTCGGGAAACTTTGGCGAGCCGCTGGATGGAAAAGCAATTTTGGCACCAGAAGAACCGTTGCGGTGTGCCAAGATAGCTCGGGATGCCAATATGGAGAGGATGTGCTTGAAATTGGAGTATCGGTTCTCACAAACGGAGCGAAAAACTCACAACTACGTGGGTGAAGTCAGCTTCAGCCAAGGATTGGTGTGATGCTGGATTTAGGCGGCCCTGAGACCGAGTAGATGGGATCATCAACAGCGTTGGCTGGCTTGAAAGTCCTGGAAAACATTTCATCGTGTGGTCAAGAGGCACATCTAGTAGTGCTACCCAGATGGAGGTCTCAAATTGCTAATGGTGAAGGTGTCCTTGAGTCTCCTTGGACTGGAAGACCTCCAAGGTCCCTTCCAACTCTGTTGTTCTGTATTCCTTGGAATCCAGAAACAGTTGTTAAGCATCCTGAACCATCCACCACCATTGCGACCTCAAGAGATCCATCAAAAAGGTGGCAGAAGGTGAGACTGAGTGTCTACTGTTGAGGAACCTGATGGATTGAAAGTTCATGGTCAGGATCTTGGAGGGTCTGAATCTTCATGGACCAAAATGAATGGTCCAAAAATTCATGAGTCTCACCTCCATGGCATTCCAAGTAGTGACAATGTAAGGAGGGGGGCAGGTGTGATGGTGGAGGTGGAGGATTGAAGTAATGGAGAAGAGAAAAACCTATTGAGTTGCTTCTTCATCTTCCCACAGAATATCTCTCGGGATATCAGGACATCTCACAAATCCAGAATGTTCTTGAAGAAATATGGCTTCCACCGAAAACAGTATTTCCCAACCTTGGTGATTTGAAGAGATATGGAATTGAACTCCCAGAATCCACAGGAAAACTCAGGTGGCCAGGGAATTCTGGGAGTTGAAGTCCGTACCTCTTCAAGTGGCCAACATCGAGACCACTGACCCAAGAGTCATTAAGCAGAACATCAAAGAGTTTTGGGTGATTTGCCCAAAATCACCAGTCAGGTTTCATATCTAAGGTGGTACTAGAACTCCATGTCTTCTGCTTTCTAGCCTTAACCACTAGGCAAACTTGCTTCTGTTTCTGTTTCAGTTTAGAAGTTAGTTTCTTTCAAGATCTGGACCAATTGTGTGTCTAGTTTTATTAAAAAGGAAGCAATTCTGGACCATACATCATCATCATCATCATCATCTTCTTCTTCTTCTTCTTCTTCTTCTTCTTCTTCTTCTTCTTCTTCTTCTTCTTCTTCTTCTTCTTCTTCTTCTTCTTCTTCTTCTTCTTCTTCTACTACTACTACTACTACTACTACTACTACTACTACTACTACTCTTCCTCCCCCGCTTTCTTCTCCTCCTCCTCTTCCTCTTCTTCTTCCTGTTCTCCTTTTTCTTCTTGTTCTTCTTGTTCTACTTCCTTCTCTTCTTCTTCTCCTCCCCTCCTCCTCTTTCTCCTCCTCCTCCTCCTCCTTCCTCTTCCTCTCCTCTTTCCTCCTCCTTCCTCCTCCTCCTCCTCTTTTTCTTTCCCTTCCTCTTCCTCTCCTCTTCTTCCTTCCCTCCTCTTCATCTCCTCCTCCTATTTTTATCTATTTGTTTTATTTAGTTTGTCAAGCATGTAAAAGATAACAGGTATAAGTATAAACATAAATATGAATACAGTAAATGGATATTAGTAAATGGGGAGAGTAGGACAGGGTCGGTAGGCACACTGGTGCGCTTATGCACGCCCCTTTACACACCTCATAGGCATGGGGTGAGATCCACCGTGGACAATTTGAGGTCGAAGTTATGGGGGTTTGAGGAGGTAACAACGGAGTCAGGTAGAGCCTTCCAGGCGTTGACCCCTCTGTTGCTGAAGTCATATTTTCTGCAATTGAGTTTGTATCTATTGTTTGCCGGTGTTTTATTGTGGTTGAAGCTGAAGTAGTCATTGGCAGGTAGGACACTATAGCAGACAATTTTGTGTACTACGCTTAGGTCAGACTGTAGGGCGGTGTAGTTCCAGCCCACTATTTCAAGCCTGGTAGCAGTACTCCCGCCTAGACTACTGTAATGCTCTCTACATGGGGCTCCCCTTGAGGTGCACCCGGAGACTACAGCTAGTCCAGAATGCGGCCGCGCGGGGGATCTTGGGAGCCTCTCGGCATTCCCATGTAACACCGCTCCTGCGCGAGCTGCACTGGCTGCCTGTGGCTTTTCGGATGCACTTCAAGGTGTTGATCACCATCTTTAAAACGCTCCATGGCTCGGGGCCTAGTTATCTGCGGGACCATCTCCTACCCCATACATCCCTTCGGCCGATTCGCCCCCACAGAGAGGGCCTTCTCCGGGTGCCGTCCGCCGGACAATGCCGGCTGGCGACTCCTAGGGGAAGGGCCTTCTCTGTGGCGGGCCCAGCCCTCTGGAACGACTAACCCCCCGAACTTAAGACCATCACGGACCTCCGCTCCTTCCGCAAACACCTGAAGACATATCTCTTCCATTCAGCCGGTCTGGCCTAGTCCCCCGTAACCACTGGGAGCCTGAGTTTTAAATTGTTTTAAATTGGATTTTAATGGGTTAGTAGGTTTTAGGTTGTTTTTTTAGCACAGGGTATCATGAATGTAATATGTTTTTAATAGGTAGTCTTATTTATTATAGTCTTGGTATGATTTGTATTTTGGCATTCTGGTTTTAATTCCTGTGTACCGTCCTGAGTCCCCCTGGGGAGAGAGGTGCGGTTATACAAATCGAATAAAATAAATAAATAAATAAAAAATAAGGAATTCTATTGTGTTCCCTAGTTTGGTCATGAAACAGCTGCAAGAAAGCAATGAAGCTGAGAGCTGCAAGGACCCCACAATCATCATCATCCTTTTCCTCCTCCTCCTCCTCCTCCTCCTCCTCTTATTCTAACAAATAAACACAGAGGTGTTTTAGACAAGCAATCACACCTGGTGGGCGATCTGAAGCTTCCAGTCCCTCTTGACCAGATGTGTTGAGTGTCATTCCTTGAATAATGGGGTGTTGGTGGAGACAGTGATTAAGAGGAGAGAGAGAGAGAGAGAGAGAGAGAGAGAGATGTAAACCAGGGTCGAACCAATGACCTAAAGAAGTTTAGCCAAATAAATTTGTTCAGATTGTTTAGATGGCTTGCCTCCTGATCCTGCAAAGAAAAACGAAGGTCAAGATGCAGAATTAAATTCAATTAGACCAGAGTTTCTCAACCTTGGCAACTTTTAAGTCCTGTGGACTTCAACTCCCATTCTGGGAATTGAAGTCCATAGGACTTAAAAGTCACCAAGGTTGAGAAACACTGGTCTACAGGTAGTCCTTGACTCATGTCCACAATTGGGATGCAATTCCATTAGTTCTTAAGCGAGTCACGTGCCATTTTATGACCTTTTTGGCCACAATCCCTGCAGTTGTTAACTGAAGAACGGTTGCAGGAACTGGGTATGTCTAGTTTAATAAAAAGAAGGATTAGGGGAGACATGATAGCAGCCTTCCAAGATCTCAGGGGTTGCCCCAAAGAAGAGGGAGTCAAGCTATTCTCCAAAGCACCTGAGGGCAGGACAAGAAGCAATGGGTGGAAACTAATCAAGGAGAGAAGCAACTTAGAACTGAGGAGGAATTTCCTGACAGTGAGAACAATGAATCAGTGGAACAGAAGTTGCCTCCAGAAGTTGTGAATGCCCCAACACTGGAAGTCTTCAAGAAGATGTTGGATAGCCATTTGTCTGAAGCGGTATAGGGCTTCCTGCCTAGGCAGGGGGTTGGACTAGATGACCTCCAAGACCCCTTCCAACTCTGCTATTGTATTGTATTGTAAGTTGAGAATCATATTGTCATTAAATGAATCTTGACTGTTTGTCAGCTGGGAAGGTTGCAAAAAGCGATCCCATGAACCCAGCATGTTGCAAGCATGAAAAATACATGTGGCGGGTTAGTGAGGGCCTGAGTTTTGATCATGTGACCATTGATAGTTGTAAGTATGAGGACTGTTCCTAAGTGACATTTTTCAGTGCTATGGTACCTTTGAATGATGGCTAAAGAAATGGTTGTAAGTCAAGGACTAACTGTAAGGTATTATGAGCATTCGGAACTCTGATGCCTCATTATGGCCCACCTCAAAGGACTGTGACTTTCTGTTACTGGCAGTCCTCAACTTACGACCACAACTGATCCCACAACTTCTCTTGCTAAGCGAGAGAGTTTTTAAGTTAGTTTTACTCTTTCTTGCCACCATCGCTAAGTGAATCATGGCACTTGTTAAGTCAGCAGCATGGTTGTTAAGTGAATCCTGACTGACTTTGCTGGTTAGAAGGTCGCAAAAGGGGATCATATGACCCCGGGTTGCAAACACGGTTGAACCTGTAACTGAGCATCCGAGTGTGGTCATGTGACCATGGGGATGTTGCAACAGTCGTAAGTGTGAAAAATGGTTATAAGTCTCCCTTTTTTTCAATGCTGTTGAAACTTCGGTCACTAAATGAAAGTTTTAAGAACCATCTGTGTATCATTTTCGTTGCACTTCTTGCACAAAAATACTGTGTTTGGGATTACTACACAAAACAGCAAGGTTGACAAAGTTAGTATCCGGATAATTTCATTATGCTACTCCTTCCTTACTACATGCTCAGGAAGTAATTCACTCACCATGATTCCTGCTTGTGAGCCGTCTCGTCTTTCTTTGCCTGCTTATCTCCAAATGTCCCTCTGGCTCTTTCAGGTCCTCCCATCGCAGAAGATAAACCCCAAGGAGAAAATGTCAAGCGAGGCCACAACATTGTGTTGGTGTTGACACAACCTCCCTGTCGGCCGCTCCCTGCTGGTGAGAAAAAAGCTATCAGAGCGTCTCAGATGTTTGAGCAGAAAGTCACACCCTAGAGATAAGCGTTGTCTTTGTTGGCATCCACATCAAGCAACTCCCTCACCCAGATTAAGCGACTCCCTCCGACTTCTTGGAAAAGAAGGAAGGTCAAGAAAGGTCTAAAACTCCATGGTTACCCTACTCAACTCCAGCAAATGGTTTGGTTCCTGGGAAGGAGGTCAACCAGAAGATGAGATAACCATGGAGATGTTTTGGATCCTGGGAAGGAGGTCAACCAGAAGATGAGACAACCATGGAGATGTTTTGGATCCTGGGAAGGAGGTCAACCAGGAGATGAGACAACCATGGAGATGTTTTGGATCCTGGGAAGGAGGTCAACCAGGAGATGAGACAACCATGGAGATGTTTTGGATCCTGGGAAGGAGGTCAACCAGAAGATGAGACAACCATGGAGATGTTTTGGATCCTGGGAAGGAGGTCAACCAGAAGATGAGACAACCATGGAGATGTTTTGGATCCTGGGAAGGAGGTCAACCAGAAGATGAGACAACCATGGAGATGTTTTGGATCCTGGGAAGGAGGTCAACCAGAAGATGAGACAACCATGGAGATGTTTTGGGTCCTGGGAAGGAGGTCAACCAGAAGATGAGACAACCATGGAGATGTTTTGGATCCTGGGAAGGAGGTCAACCAGAAGATGAGACAACCATGGAGATGTTTTGGATCCTGGGAAGGAGGTCAACCAGAAGATGAGACAACCATGGAGATGTTTTGGACCCTGGGAAGGAGGTCAACCAGAAGATGAGACAACCATGGAGATGTTTTGGATCCTGGGAAGGAGGTCAACCAGAAGATGAGACAACCATGGAGATATTTTGGATCCTGGGAAGGAAGTCAACCAGAAGATGAAACAACCATGGAGATAATTCACCAATGGGTTGGCGATATCTCACCAGAGTTGTGGGCAAGATATGGCTTTCCACATGGCTGTTCTACCCTAGAGATAAGGGTTGCCTCGGTGTTCACATCAAGCAACTCCCTCATCCAGATTACGTGACTCCCTCCGACTTCTTGGAAAAGAAGGAAGGTCAAGAGAGGTCTACAGCTCCATGGTTGACCCTACTCAACTCCAGCAAATGTTTTGGATCCTGGGAAGGAAGTCAACCAGAAGATGAAACAACCATGGAAATAATTCACCAATGGGTTGGCAGGATTTTAAGGCTGTGGTCTTCCAAGATATCTCACCAGAGGTGTGGGCAAGATACGGCTCTTCACATGGCTGTTCAATTGGTAGGAGGTGAGATAGGGTGGGGTGGGACTGAGAAGACAAAACAACCCACACAATTTGATTCCTGCTTTATTTGGGAAGCCATAATTATCTCTGATTTCTTTCTTTTTGACTTCTTGGGACGACAGGAGCCACCCCAGATCTCTGAGGTTTGAACAAACTCTGATTCATAGCTAGTTTGGATTTTCTGAAGGAATCATGGTCATATGCATCAAACCATCTAGTACAGGTAATCCTCGACTTACAGTCATTCGTTTAGGGACCATTCAGTGTTACAACATCACAGGACTTATGAGGGAACTCATTTAACAACTGCCTCGCTTAGCAATGGAAATTCTGGGATCAATTGTGGAAGTCAAGGACAACCTGTAATTCAATAAATGATGGTTCTGGACAGTGAAAAGGTGGGGAAATGTTATCCTTTGGGCCAAACTGGAAGGTGGAGGTGGTAGAGGAGGCCCAAGGGTCATCTTCTACTGGTGGTCCCAGTTTAGGTGGGACGTTGAGCAACTTTGAGTTCATGGAGGAGAACACTTGAGGGGTTCCAACCTTTCTCCAGGACATGCCCTCAATGGGACACCAGCCATAAATGGAAGGAGACCGCCAATCCCATCTCAAGTTTTTAGCAAATTAACAGAGTTGGAAGGGACCTTGCAGGTCATCTAGTCCAACCCCCTGTCCAAGCAGGAGACTCTACATCTGCCTCTACCTAGGATTGAACTCACAACCTCCTGTTTGTGAGGCGAGAGCTCCACCTCTAGGCCACAGCTGCAGGTCCTCCTGAACTTCTGCCAACTTGAACATCCATCCATCCATCCATCCCTACAAACAACTAAACAATGTTGTTGTTTATCGTGCTATTTTAAATTGTTTTTAATCTAAATTTATGGAGATTTGCATTTGTGAAGTTGGTCACACACGGTTGTTAAGTGAATCCAGAGTCCCCACTGACTTTGCTTGTCATAAGGTCGTAAAAGGGGATCTGGGACACTGCGACCGTCATAATTACGAGTCAGTTGCCAAGTGGCAGAATTTTAGGTCATGTGACCATGGGGAGGTTGGAGCAGTCGTTAAGTGTGAAAAACGGCGATAAATGATTTTCTTCTGTGGCATTGTAACTTTGAACAGTCACTAAATAAACCGTTGTAAGATGAGGTCATTTTTATACACCAGTTTATGCCCGTCATGGTAAGCTAAATAAAATAGGAACATGAAGTCACCTCTCAGTGAGACAATGCATCTCTTGGACGATTTAAAATTGCCAACTCTTATTCCCTCAAGAAAAGTGGAGTATAAATAAAATAAAACACAAAATAAAACATACAGCATACAACATTAAAATGAAACGAAAGGAAGGAAATAATAGAATAATATGGAATAAAATAAAATAAAAAATATAACAAAAGGAGATAAAATAAAACCCAGTAAAACAATAATGAAACGAAATAATGAAATGTAATCAAGTAGAACATCAAATAAAAATAATAAAATAAAGTACAAGAAAATAAATATATAAAAATGAAATGAAATAGACATGAAATAAAAACAAAACAGCAAAATATGATATAAAATAAAATATAAAATGAATAAAACCATAGTTGAGAATGAAACGAATTAAGAAAATAAGATTAAAATAAAGCAAAAGATAAAAACATGAAGTAAAAATAAAATGTGATTAAAAATGCAAAGTAAAAAGTAAAAATAAAAGGAAATACAATGCAGAATATAGATTTCAGAACAACAAAGTTGTTCCACTGATTAATTGTCCTAACTGTCAGGAAATTTCTCCTGACAAGACAATTCATCAGTGGAAAAGAAGTTGCCTCCAGAAGTCGTGAATGCCCCAACACTTATTTATTTTATTTTATTTTATTTTATTGGATTTCTAGACCGCCCCCTCTCCCCAAGGGGACTCGGGGCGGTGTACAGGAAAAAATTAAGACTACTAAAAACATGACAATACATACAAAATTAAAAACGAATTAAATAACCCTGTACAAATTTATAAAAGTTAAAAACTGAACCCATTAAAACTGAATAAAACAATTTAAATTACAGACTGGGGCAAGAAGCATAAATTAGGCCAAGCCGGCTTGGTGAAACAGATGAGTCTTAAGTTTCTGGCAGAAGGAGCGGAGGTCCGTGGTAGTTCTGATATCGGGGGGTAGGTCTTTCCAGAGGGTTGGGCCCATCACAGAGAAGGCCCTTCCCCTGGGCGTCGCCCGCTGGCATTGCCTAGTGGACGGCACCTGAAGTCCCTCTCTGTGGGAGCGAATTGGCCGAAGGGATGTATGGGGCAGGATACGATCCCGCAAATAACTAGGTCCCGTGCCATGGAGCGCTTTAAAGATGATGACCAACACCTTGAAACGCACCCGAAAGGCCACAGGCAGCCAGTGCAGTGTATCTAGTAACTCCCAAAACTGCACGCGCGGCCGCATTCTGGACCAGCTGCAGCCTTCGGGTGCACCTCAAGGGGAGCCCCATGTAGAGAGCGTTACAGTAGTCTAGACGGGACGTCACAAGCGCATGAGTGACTGTGTGAAGGGCGTCCCGGTCCAATAAGGGACGCAACTGGCGCACCAGGCGAACCTGGTGGAACGTCCCCCTAGCCATGGCTGTCACATGATCCTCCATCGACAGCCGGGCATCTAGGAGGATGCCTAAGTTGCGTGCCTGATCCACGGAGGCTAGATGTTCGCCCCCTATGGCCAGTGATGGCGTCAACTGGTTGAACCGGGGCACTGGTAACCACAGCCACTCAGTCTTGGACGGATTGAGCTTGAGTCTGTTCCTTCCCATCCAGATCCGCACGGCTTCCAGACACCGGTTGGACATCACTTCGACGGCATCGTTGGGGTGGTTTGGGGTAGAGATGTACAGCTGAGTACCATCAGCATACAGGTGGTAATCTACCCCAAAACCACGGATGATCTCGCCCAACGGCTTCATATATGCATTGAACAAGAAGAGGCGAGAGGACCGACCCCTGACTTCAAGCCTTCAAGAAGATGTTAGACAGCCATTTGTCTGAAATGGTATAGGGCTTCCTGCCTAGGCAGGGGGTTGGACTAGATGACCTCCAAGGTCCCTTCCAACTCTGCTATTGTATAATAAAAAGTTGGAAGGGACCTTGGAGGTCTACTAATCCAACCCCTTGTTCAGGCAAGAAACCTTATACCTGTGATGGCGAACCTATGGCATGTGTACAGAGACCACCTATAGTATAGTATAGTATAGTACGGTACAGTACAGTACAATACAATGAAAAGTACAGTACAGTACAGTACAATACAGTACAATACAATATAATACAATACAATACAATACAGTGTACAGTACAGTATAGTGCAATACAATACAATGAAAAGTACAGTACAGTACAGTACAATGTACAATACAATACAATACAATGTACAGTATAGTACAATACAATACAATACACAATACAGAATTGTAACAACTGGTTCTCTCAAACTTGTACAAACTGGCATCAGCCCACATCTGAATACAATACAATACAATACAATACAATACAATACAATAGCAATAGCAAACGCAAACGCAATATAATGCAAATACAATACAAATGTAAATACAAACACAAACACAAACACAATAAACAACACAATACAATGACATGAAAAAATAAAGAACAAATTCCTGCTTGTGCTGGACATACAGCCATTTATTTGCACCTGGAGGACCATTTCAAAGAGTATCAATTTGGAAGAGCAAATGGAATTTTCCCCAAGGAGACCCCTCACCCATTATTCCTTCTCCCTGGCCTGGGGAAATGGGCCTTGTGTTTGTGACTTCACTCGGGGTTGCTGGGGGCAACCAATGATGATGTCACAGAAGGAGAATTCACACCTTAGAATGCAAAGCCAGGGGTCAGTGCACTGGACAGGGCCAAAAGACCCCATTTGGACACAACGGGCTAGGGCACTGGACAGGAAAAATGTTTTTAAAATGAGGGTATATATATATTTTTGAACAGAAAAATGATGTTTTCATCATGTATGGACCATGAACAAAAAATTTGTATTTCAATAATAATTATAACACCAGCAATGGTGGTATAAGAACAGCTGTAGAATCAGGAAGGGGACATCCATGGTGGGATGGAGGCCCTTTCTTCTTGGAATGTGTAGGGTGGTGTAGGGTTTCCTGCCTAGGCAGGGGGTTGGACTAGAAGACCTCCAAGGTCCCTTCCATCTCTGTCATTCTGTCAGGGTCTCCTGCTTGAGCAAAGGGGATGGACTAGAAGACCTCCAAGGTCCCTTCCAACTCTGTTATTCTGTCAGGGCCTCCTGCTTGAGCAAAGGGGATGGAATAGAAGACCTCCAAGGTCTCTTCCATCTCTGTCATTCTGTCAGGGTCTCCTGCTTGAGCAAAGGGGCTGGACTAGAAGACCTCCAAGGCCCCTTCCAACTCTGCCCATTCTCCTCTGAATGCAAGGAACGGAGAAATTAGAGGCTTTATAAAACCATAGGATCTGAGGGCTGGAAGGGACCTTGAAGGTCTTCTAGTCCAAAAATGGTCCCTCATCATGGAAGACTTTTCCACCAGGAAAAGAAAGTTTTTCAATCCATGTTGGCTGGGGGATCCTGGGAGTCAAAGTCCAGACATCTTAAAGCATCCAGGCTAGGGGATTCTGGGAGTGGAAGCCCTCCCCTCTTAAAGCATGATGGCTGGGGGGATTCTGGGAGTGGAAGTCCTCCCCTCTTAAAGCATGATGGCTTGGGGGATTCTGGGAGTGGGAGTCCTCCCCTCTTAAAGCATAGCTGACTGGGGGATTCTGGGAGTGGGAGTCCTCCCCTCTTAAAGCATGATGGCTGGGGGAATTCTGGGAGTGGGAGTCCTCCCCTCTTAAAGCATGATGGCTGGGGGGATTCTGGGAGTGGGAGTCCTTCCCTCTTAAAGCATGATGGCTGGGGGGATTCTGGGAGTGGAAGTCCTCCCCTCTTAAAGCATGATGGCTGGGGGGATTCTGGGAGTGGGAGTCCTCCCCTCTTAAAGCATGATGGCTGGGGGGATTCTGGGAGTGGGAGTCCTCCCCTCTTAAAGCATGATGGCTGGGGGGATTCTGGGAGTGGGAGTCCTCCCCTCTTAAAGCATGATGGCTGGGGGGATTCTGGGAGTGGAAGTCCTCCCCTCTTAAAGCATGATGGCTGGGGGAATTCTGGGAGTGGGAGTCCTCCCCTCTTAAAGCATGATGGCTAGGGGGATTCTGGGAGTGGAAGTCCTCCCCTCTTAAAGCATGATGGCTGGGGGGATTCTGGGAGTGGGAGTCCTCCCCTCTTAAAGCATGATGGCTGGGGGGATTCTGGGAGTTGGTCAATACAACCAGTATTGGGATTCAGCCAGTCAGGACCAATTCAGGCCCACTGGTTTTTAAATTGCTGGCTAGCCCTTCCAGGAGTCACCACGCCGGCCCGTTTTGGCTCCCAAGTAAATGCAGGGAGACCTACTAGGTCCATAATGGGGTGGGGGGCATGGTGGTAGGGCAGCCCCCCCCCCTTGGTCTTCCGGCCATGGCCACGCCCACCCACTCAGTCATTAGGGCAAAGAACCAGTTGTTAAATTATCTGAAGCCCACCACTGCCTACCACCTCAAGCGGCCAAGATTGAGGAACACTAAAACAGAGAAACGGTTGCACGGAAACTTCCAGCTATTTGAAGGAAAAGAAAAGAAAAGTTTGAGCTAACACAAGGGGAGCCTCAACAGAAAAGAAAATGCAGGAAGTGCAGATGTGAATAAATAATTCCCTAAGTATTTGTCATTAATAGGAAGGAATGTCCTTTTCCGAAATCTGATGTATTTTTCCTGGACTTCTGACTACACAGATTCAATTACAATTAACCTTTGGATTTCCTACAGTTTGGGAAGAAACATCCTTTTGCAGAGGTGGGGTACTCCAAGATAAAATTCTCATTATCTGCACTGATTCCGTGAGGCCGTAAAAAATCCAGATTACATTTATTTTATTTATTTATTTATTCACATTTATATACCGCCCTATCTCCCCGAGGGGACTCAGGGCGGTGCACAGAAATATAAAAACAAATACAATACAAAACAATTTAAAATGAATTAAATTAGGGTCTGTGCTAAAAATCTGGATTAGAAAAGATTAAAATCAATTAAAACTTTACCCATTAAAACTATGCCAGGCCGGCCTCTTGAAATAGATGAGTCTTTAATGCCCGGCGGAAGAGGCGTAGGTCTGTGATGGTACAAAGGTCGGAGGGTAGGTCGTTCCAGAGGGCAGGCCCTGCCACAGAGAAGGCTCTCCCCCTGGGGGCCACCCGTTGGCATTATCCGGCGGATGGCACCTTGAGGAGGCCCACTCTGTGGGAGCGGACAGGTCGAAGGGAGGTATGTGGTAGGAAGCGGTCCCGCAAGTAGCCAGGTCCCGTGCCATGGAGCACTTTGAAGATGGTTACTAGCACCTTGAAGCACACCCGGAAGGCCACCGGCAGCCAGTGCAGCTCGCGCAGGAGCGGTGTTACATGGGAGTATCGAGACACTCCCAGGATCCCCCGCACGGCCGCATTCTGGACTAGCTGGAGCCTCCGGGTGCACCCCAAGGGGAGCCCCATGTAGAGAGCGTTGCAATAGTCCAGGCGGGAGGTGACGAGGGATTGTGTGACCGTGCGTAAGGCGTCACGATCTAGATAGGGGCGCAACTGGCGTATCAGGTGAACCTGATAAAAGCCCCCCCTGGTCACAGCCGTCACATGGTCATCCAATGATAGCCGAGAATCCAGGAGGACGCCCAGATTGCGAGCCCTATCCACGGGGGCCAGTGACTCGCCCCCGATAGCCAGCGATGGAACCAGCTGGCTATATCGTGACGCCGGAAACCACAGCCACTCGGTCTTGGATGGGTTGAGTCGGAGTTTGTTCCTCCCCATCCAGACTCGCACGGCCTCCAGACACTGGGACACCACTTCGACGGCATCGGTGGGGTGGTTAGGGGTAGAGATGTTGTTGCGTGCTGGTTTAACAAACACTTTGCGGAAATAGATTAAATCACCAATTCTGACCCTTAGCGCATTAATTCTACCTTCAAAATGTGAGGAAAAGGGTTCCTCCTATTTGGGGGGAGCACAGCTAGTCCTCGATTTACGACTATAGTTGAGCCCAAAATTTCTGATGATAAGCAAGATGGTGCTTAAGTGAATTTTGCCTCTATTCTATTTTATTTTATTCTACTCCATTCTATTCCATATTCTATTCTATTCTATTCCATATTCTATTCTATTCTATTCCATATTCTATTCTATTCCATATTCTATTCTATTCTATTCCATATTCTATTCTATTCTATTCCATATTCTATTCCATATTCTATTCTATTCTATTCCATATTCTATTCCATATTCTATTCTATTCCATATTCTATTCCATATTCTATTCTATTCCATATTCTATTCTATTCCATATTCTATTCTATTCTATTCCATATTCTATTCTACTCTACTCTACTCTACTCCATTTCATATTCTATTCCATTCCATTCCATTCCATTATTCCATTCTACTCTACTCTACTCTACTCCATTTCATATTCTATTCCATTCCATTCCATTCCATATTCTATTCTATTCTATTCTATTCCATATTCTATTCTATTCCATTCCATTCTATTCCATATTCTATTCTATTCCATTCATTCCATATTCTATTTTATTCCATTCCATTCTATTCCATATTCTATTCCATTCCATTCCATTCCATTCTATTCTATTCCATATTCTATTCCATTCCATTCCATTCCATTATTCCATTCTACTCTACTCTACTCTACTACTCTACTCTACTCCATTTCATATTCTATTCCATTCCATTCCATTATTCCATTCTACTCTACTCTACTCTACTCCATTTCATATTCTATTCCATTCCATTATTCCATTCTACTCTACTCTGCTCTATACTCTACTCTACTCTACTCTACTCTACTCTACTCCATTTCATATTCTATTCTATTCCATTCCATTCCATATTCTATTCTATTCTATTCTATTCCATATTCTATTCTATTCTATTCCATTCCATTCTATTCCATATTCTATTCTATTCCATTCATTCCATATTCTATTCTATTCCATTCCATTCTATTCCATATTCTATTCCATTCCATTCCATTCTATTCTATTCCATATTCTATTCCATTCCATTCCATTCCATTATTCCATTCTACTCTACTCTACTACTCTACTCTACTCCATTTCATATTCTATTCCATTCCATTCCATTATTCCATTCTACTCTACTCTACTCTACTCTATTCTACTCTACTCTACTCTACTCTACTCTATTCTACTCTACTCCATTTCATATTCTATTCCATTCCATTCCATATTCTATTCTATTCCATTCCATTCCATATTCTATTCTATTCTATTCCATTCTATTCCATATTCTATTCTATTCTATTCCATTCCATTCCATATTCTATTCTATTCTATTCCATTCTATTCCATATTCTATTCTATTCTATTCCATTCCATTCCATTCCATATTCTATTCTATTCCATTCCATTCCATTCTACTCTATTCCATATTCTATTCCATTCCATTCCATTCTACTCTATTCCATATTCTATTCCATTCCATTCTACTCTATTCCATATTCTATTCCATTCCATTCCATTCTACTCTATTCCATATTCTATTCCATTCCATTCCATTCTATTCTATTCCATTTTATATTCTATTCCATTCCATTCCATTATTCCATTCTACTCTACTCTACTCTACTCTACTCTACTCTACTCTACTCTACTCTACTCTACTCTACTCTATTCTACTCTACTCCATTTCATATTCTATTCCATTCCATTCCATATTCTATTCTATTCCATTCCATTCCATTCCATATTCTATTCTATTCCATTCCATTCCATTCCATTCTACTCTATTCCATATTCTATTCCATTCCATTCTATTCTATTCCATATTCTATTCCATTCCATTCCATTCTATTCTATTCCATATTCCATTCCATTCCATTCCATTCTACTCTATTCCATATTCTATTCCATTCCATTCTACTCTATTCCATATTCTATTCCATTCCATTCCATTCTACTCTATTCCATATTCTATTCCATTCCATTCCATTCTATTCTATTCCATTTTATATTCTATTCCATTCCATTCCATTATTCCATTCTACTCTACTCTACTCTACTCTACTCTACTCTACTCTACTCTATTCTACTCTACTCTACTCCATTTCATATTCTATTCCATTCCATTCCATATTCTATTCTATTCCATTCCATTCCATTCTACTCTATTCCATATTCTATTCCATTCCATTCCATTCTATTCTATTCCATATTCTATTCCATTCCATTCCATTCCATTATTCCATTCTACTCTACTCCATTTTATATTCTATTCCATTCCATTCCATTATTCCATTCTACTCTACTCTACTCTACTCTACTCTACTCTACTCTACTCTACTCAATTCTACATAGAGGTCTGTTCTATATATAAAAAAACATGACATAAGCCTGATTGAAAATCTTGTCTGATGCTACATCTTTTCTATCCTGCTCTACAAGGTAGGAGATTTGGTCTCGGACAGAAATCCACTTGGAGAGACTAGAAGCATCTGAAATGTGGATTTACAGGCGGCTGTTATGTATCAGACTGTGGACCTCACCCCATTCCTCAGAGGTCTTTAAGGGGCGTGCATAAGCACACCAGTGTGCCTTCCGTCCCTGTACTAATATTTCCTTGTATTTGTACCCAACTCATGTATTCATAATCATGTCTATACTTATATCTGTTGTCTAATTCATATTTTATGAAATAAATAAAATAAGAATAAATAAAAATGTAAGATGGGTTGACAAAATCAGAAGCGAGGAGGGGATGAAAGCCAAGAGAAAGCCAAGAGAGATCATCAAAAAAAGTAAAAGTTAGAATATTTTGGACATGTGATGCAAAACCCAGAAAAACATAGCATCCTTCACTTAACCTCCCAGGGAAAGATTGAAGGCAAAGGAAGTCCAGACAGAAGAAGAAGACTTCAGAATCAGAAGGGACTGATTTGTGCAAAACTCAGCACTTTTTCACGTGGCTGTGGATAAAAATAGGATCACCAACATGATTGACAACGTCTGATAGCGGATATGGCACAAGAAGAATAATTCTATTCTATTTTCTGTTTTGTTCTGACAAAGACAAATGGCTATCCAGCATCTTCTTAAAGACTTCCAGTGATGGGGCCTTCATGACTTCTGGAGGCAACTTCTGTTCCACTGGTTAATTGTTCTCACTGTCAGGAAATTCCTCCCCAGTTCTAAGTGGCTTCTCTCCTTGATTAATTTCCACCCATTGCTTCTTGTTCTGCCCTCAGGTGCCTTGGAGAGTAGCTTGACTCCCTCTTCTTTGGGGCAACCCCTGAGATATTGGAAGACTCCTATCCTGTCTCCCCTGGTTCTTCTTTTCATTAAACTGGACATACCCAGTTCCTGCAACCATTTCTCATATGTTTTAGTCTCCAGTCCCTTAATCTTCTTTCTTGCTCTTCTCTGCACTCTTTCTAGAGTCTCCACGTCTTTTCTACAGCATGGCGACCAAAACTGAATGCAAATATTCCAAGTGTGGCCTTCCCAAGCATTACAAAAGTGGTATTAACCCTTCCCATGATCTTGATTCTCTCCCTCTGTTGATGCAGCCTAGAACTGGGTTGGCTTTTTTGGCAGCTGCTGCCCACTCTATTCTTTCTCTATTTTGTTCTGTTCTGTTCTACTCTAGTCTAGTCCATTCTAGTTTGTATTTCTATTCTATTCTATTCTGTTCTGTTCAGTCTCGTCCCATTCTAATCTTGTTGTGCATAGTTCAGATTCACAGGTATTCCCCAGGTTCAAACCACCATCGAGGCCAGAATCTCCATTGTTAAGCAAGGTGGCTGTTAAGTGAATTGCACCCAATCTTATGACCATGGTTTTTTTTTTGCCAATAAGCGAATCACTAAACTTGTTAAGGGACTCTTTAAGCTCTTTAAGCTGGCTGGGAAGCTGGCTGGGAAGCTGGCTGGGAGGGTCATCATCATTGGTGATCATAGAACCGGGAATAACAGGCCTGGAAGGGACCCTGGAGGTCTTCTAGTCTGACCCCTTGCTCAAGCATGGACCCAGGATGCTGCAACCATGGTAAATCCATGCCGGATGCTGAGCCTCCCAAAATTTTCATCACGTGACAACATGATCATAAGTTGGTTGTAAGAGCGAGGACTTGTTGTAAGTCAGGTTTTCCAGCGCTGCTGTAGCTTTGAACACCCAAGGGCTATAAAAATACAACATTTTCATCTGAATTTTATCAAAATATCTCTGAATTTTCGGGGAAACTGCTTTCTATTTTCTGCATTATTGTTAGTTCTCAACTTACAGCCACAGTAATCCCTCGTTTTCCGCGGTTAATGGGGACCACAACCTTCCGCGAAAACCGGAAATCCGCGAAGTAGGATTCGCTAGGAAACTTGAATTGGTGGACATGTTTAAAGCAACCACTAGGGGGCGCTTGCCTCCTACCAATGCATTTTTTTCCCTGTATTTTTTACAAATCCGCGAAGCACTGAAGCCGCGGAAAACGAAGTCGTGGAAAACGAGGGATTACTGCATTCGTTTAACGACCGTTTGAAATGACAACAGCAGTGGGGGGGGGGGGAAATGACTTAGGACCATTTTTCACACTTAACAACCGTTGCGGCTTCCCTGTGGTCACGTGATCAAGATTCAGACGCTTGGCAGCTGACTCGTATTTACGACGGTCGCAGTGCCCCGGGGTCACACGATTCCCTTTTGCGACCTTTTGACAAGCAGAGTCAAGGGGGGGGGAAGCCGGATTCGCTTAACGACCGTGATGCTAACTTAACAAGTGCAGCGATTCACTTAATAACGGTGCCAAGAAAGGTCATAAAATGGGGGCAAAACTCACTCCACAACTGCTTGGCTTAGCCCAGGGGTCTGCAAAGTTGGCTCTTTTAAGACTGGTGGACTTCAACTCCCAGAGTCCCCCGGCCAGGAGAGCCTGGGCTTTAAGTTCAGTGGGGAATTCCCAGAGTTCAAATCTGAGATATGTGTCATTTTTTTCTCCCCTTTCTTTTGTTTTCCTCCACCTGGGCTTGACTGCTTCACCCTGAGAGGCTGCCTGGCCGCAAAACCTCAAACAGAGAGAAAATCAAACTTCCTTCAAAAGTTCTCCTCTTTCTCTCCCTCCTTCTGGCCTCCTTCTTCTTCTTGGATTCTCCTCTTGGTTGTAAGATCTTTCCCCTCCCTCCCTCCCTCCCTTTCTCTCTCTCTCTCCCTCTTCTCTCTCTCCCTCTCTCTCTCTCTTTTTTTCTCTCTCTGCTGAACTCTCCTTTCGGGGCTTCCCTGTTGCCCATGGAAAACATCCCTGGCTGGTCTTCCCAGCCAAGTCAAATGTTTTTGGGAAGTTCTCTTAACCACAGATGTTGGGGAAAGAGAGAAGGGAGGGAGGGAGACAGAGGGACAGAGAGTGACAGACAGACAGAGATGGAGGGAGGGAGGGAGGAGGAAAGGAAAGAAATGGATGAAGAAGACGAGAGGGGAAGAGAAGGGAAGGAAGGAAGAAAAGAAAAGGAAGGAAAGGAGGAAGGAGAAGAGAAGGAAAAGAACAGAAGAGGAGGGAAGGAAGGAAAGGAAAAGAAGAGAGGAAGGAGAAGAGAAGGGAAGGAAGAAGAATAGAAGGGAAGGAAGGAGGAAAGGGAAGGAAAGGAAAGGAAGGAAAGGAGGAAGGAGAAGAGAAGGGAAAGGAAGAGAACAGAGAAGAGAAGGAGGGAAGGAAGGAAAGGAAAGGAAAAGAAGGGAGGAAGGAGAAGAAAAGGGAAGGATAATGGAAGAGAAGGAAGGAAAGGAAAGGAAAAGAAGGGATGGGAAGAAGGGAAGGAAAGGAGGAAAGGAAAGGAAGAAGAGAAGGAAAGAAAGAAAAGAGAAGAAGGGAGGGAAGGAAGGATAAGGGAAGGGAAAGGAAGAGAGAAGAGAAGAGGAAGAGAAAAGAGAAGGAGGGAAGGAAGGAAGAAAGGAAAGGAAGGGAGGAGGAGAAGGAGGGAGAATGGAAGGAAGAAGGAAGGGAAAGAAGGGAAGGGAAGAAAGGAAGGGAAGGAGGAAAAGAAGGGAGGAAGGAGAAGAGAAGGGAAGGATAATGGAAGAGAAGGAAGGAAAGGAACAAAAGGGGATGGGAAGAAGGGAAGGGAAGGAGGAAAGGAAAGGAGGAAGAAGAGAAGGGAAAGAAAGAAAAGAGAAGAAGGGAGGGGAGGAAGGATGAGAAGGGAAAGGAAGAGAGAAGAGAAGGGAAGTGAAAAGAGAAGAGAAGGAGGGAAGGAAGAAAAGGAAAGGAGAAGAAGGGAGGAAGAGAAGGAAGGAGAATGGAAGGAAGAAGGAAGGGGAAGAAGGGAAGAAAAGAAGGAAAGGAAAGGAGGAATGAGAAGGGAAAGAAAGGGAAAAGAGAAGAGAAGAAGGGAGGGAAGGAAGGATTTTGATCACACAACCATGGAAGGTCCCTTTTCTAAGTGCCGTGGTAACTTTGAGCGGTCACTAAACGTCGCTATATAAGTCAAGGACCACCTGAACGTACGCCCTGCGTCTTCTCTCTCCCACCTTAAGGCTCCCCTTCCTCTTGGTGGTCTCTGTGTATATTTTGCTCTTTGGGTTGCTATGGCCCTGCCTGAAGCGAGTGGGGGGGGGGGGCTGAGGACATAAAATACCTCCCCACACCACACCCTCCTTCGCCTCTGGGGGAATCATGGTTTGCTTTAAACCACGTTTCAGGCTTCGGGGGTCCCCAGGACCCTCCTGGATTTCACGCAAGGCTTCCCAAGACATCGGAGGCCTTGAAGCAGGTGTGGGATTTTCTCCCTGCAGAGGAGCCTCTTCTGTGACTTGTTTTTTGGGGGGTGGGGTGGGGGGTTTGATTGGCAGGTATTTGCTGGCAGGGAGCTTTTATTAAGCCCACTGCTTGGTAGCTGCTTGGAAACACAACAGGAGGGTCTGCTGTTTGGTTCCCATGGCGACACGGACCCTGCAAAACAATAATAATAACAATAATAATTAAAGTAACTAGAAAGGCGGAGAGGAGCAAGGAACGGTAAGGTACAAACGAGGTCTGTCCACCCAGATGCCACGGTCAGAAGGCAGTGGAAGAGAAAGCAACAACTGCCAGGATTGTGGCTCGTACACACACACACACACACACACACGGCTTTCCTTCTTCCTTCCTTCTCCCTTCCTCCTTCCTTTCTTCCCACCTTCCTTCTTCCCTCCCTTCCTTCTCCCTCCCTCCCTCCTCCTTCCCCACCTCCCTCCTTTCTTCCCTTCTTCCCTCCCTTCCTTCTCCCTCCCTTCTTCCTTCCCTCTCCCTCCTCCCTCCCTCCTTCGTTCTTCCCTCCTTTCCTTCTCCCTCCCTTCTCCCTTCTCCCTCCTCCCTCCCTCCTTCGTTCTTCCCTCCTTTCCTACTCCCTCCCCCTTCCCTTTCCCTCCCTCCCTCCCTCCATTCTTCCCTCCTTTCCTTCTCCCTCCCTTCTCCCCTCTCCCTCCCTCCCTCCCTCCCTTCTTTTCCTTCATTTTAATACATTTTCATTATGTTTATTTCTGAAGAAAAACCTGATAATTATGTTTTTTCTACCAGGAGCATTTGAAACTAATTAATAACGTATCAACAAAATATCTACTTTCCTTCCTTCCTTCCTTCCTTCCTTCCTTCCTTCCTTCCTTCCTTCCTTCCTTCCTTCCTTCCTTCTTGCCTTCCTTTTTTCTTTTCCCTCCTTCCTTCATTTCTCTTTCTTTCCTGCTTTGTCTTTCCTTCCTTTTTGTTTCCTTCCTTCCTTTTCCCTTCCTTCCTTTTGTTCTTTCTTTATCTATCTTTTTATCCTTCCTTCATTTTATCCTTTCTCCCTTTTCTTTCTTCCTTTCCTTTTTTCTTTCCTTCAATTTTTTCTTTTTTTGCTTTTTCTTTGTCTTCCCTTTTTCTCTCTTCCTCGTTTCTTTTTCCTTCCTTCCTTCCTTCCTTCCTTCCTTCCTTCCTTCCTTCCTTCCTTCCTTCCTTCCTTCCTTCCTTCCTCTTTTCTTTCCTACACAGTTTTTCCTTTCAGGATCCATTTCCAATTTTTAAAAATTATCAAGGATCCCTGAAAGAGCTTTTCTGTCTATGGGCTAGATTCACCAATATTTCCCGTACTAAAAATTAAAATGGATGACTTGATTGAATCTCGTTAAAATGACAACCTTAAGCCCATTGTAGGCAGCCTAAATAAAAGTCTTTTCATGGCCAAAGTCTGCATTTTTTAACAAGAATAACAATGAGACGAGGGATGTTGGATTAAATCTTTGCATGTCTCTTCAATATCAGGTAAAACATTTTTTTGTCAAAATTCTTGGCCCCCTGTTTTAGGGAATCCCACTGTGCCCGTCAACTTAAAAAGGACTTTGTGTGCTGATAGGACCAGCAATGCGTTCTCTCCTTCCTTCCCCACCAGATGTGAGCCAGGCAAACATCTGGGACTTTGCCAGGGTGCAGATTACAGATCCTTGTTTACTTATTGGGCAGGTCTGCATATATATTAATAAGCTAGTTCAATATTGTGGTTCTGTGGTTGCACGTGGTTTGCCAAGAAGGCCATTGACCTAATTTGCCACCATGGCTTCCTAACCACCATTGCCCCCCTCGGCTCAGAACCAGCTCTGACCTGGGAGACCCCTGAGTGGAGGGCAGGCTGGCTCCCCGAGGCCTGTGACCCTTAACCTTGGCCCCTTTGAGATGCACGGACTTCAACTCCCAGAATCCCCCAGCATGCAGGGAAGGAGGGAAGGAAGAAGAGGGAGAGAGGGAGGAGGAGGAGAAGAGAAGGAAGGAGGAAGGAAGGAAGGAAGGAAGGAAGGAAGGAAGGAAGGAAGGAAGGAAGGAAGGAAGGAGGAGAAGAAGTTGGAGGGAGGCAGACAGAGGAGGAAGAAGGGAGGGAGGGAGGGAGGGAAGGAAGAAGGAAAGAAGGAAGGGGGAGGGAGGGAGGGAGGAGAGGAAAAAAGAAGGAAGAATTAAGGAAGGAAGGAAGGAGAAAAAGAAGATGGAGGGAGGCAGACAGAGGGGGAAGAAGGAAGGAAGGCAGGAGGGAGGGAGGAGAAGGAGAAAAGAAGGAAGGAAGGAAGAAGATGGATGGAGGCAGAGGGGGAGAAGAAGGAAGGAGAGAAGGAAGAAGAGGGAGGAAGAAGATAAGGAAAGAAAGAAGGAAGGAGAAAAAGAAGATGGAAGGAGGCAGAGAGAGGAGGAAGAAGGAAGGAAAAAAGAAGAGGGAGGAGAAGGAGAAGAGAAGGAAGAATGAAGGAGAAAAAAGATGGGGCAGGCAGAGAGAGGGGGAAAGGAAGGAAGGGAGGAGAGGGAGGAAGAAGAAAAGAAGGAGCAAAAGAAGTGGGAGAGAGGGAAGAAGGAAGGAAAGAAAAAGAGAGGAGGGAGGGAGGAATAAGGGAGGAGAGAAGGAAGGTGGAAGCTACAAAGGAGAAAAAGAAGAACTAAGGAAAGGGGAGGAGACAAAAGACAGGAAGGAAGGAAGGAAGAAGTGGGAGGGAGAATGAGAAGAGGAAGAAGGATGCTGCTGTGGCCTAGAGGTGGAGCTCTCACCTCCCAATCAGGAGGTTGTGAGTTCAATCCTAGGTAGAGGCAGATGTAGGGTCTCCTGCTTGGGCAAGGGGGTTGGACTGGATGACCTGCAAGGTCTCTTCCAACTCTGTTAATCTGCTAAGGAAGGAAGGAAAAAAAGATGGAGGGAGGCAGACAGAGGGGGAAGAAGGAAGGAAGGAAGATGGAGGGAGCAGAAGGAGAAAAGAAGGAAGGATGAAGGAAGGAGAAAAAGAAGATGGAGGTAGGCAGAGAGAGAGAGAGAAGAAGGAAGGAGGGAGGGAGGGAGGGAAAGGAGATAAGTTGCCTTGGTAAGGTGCGGGAGTTTTGGACTAGAAGACCTCAAAGGTCCCTTCCAACCCCATGAATCCACAATTCTATGAACCATGGGCTCCCGTCCCAAGATCTGAAGACCTCCGTAGCATGAACAGAGGCCTCCCAAGCCCTCAGCCGCCCATCCTCCATTGTCCCACCGTGAACTGAGACAGGAAATTGGCCCCCTTCAGGCTTAATTAAGCCCAGAGACCCCCCTGCGCCCCCAGGAAGCGGGAAGGGTTGCAACAGCTGTCCTGGTCTCTCTCAATGCACATGACAAGGTCACTCGCAACGGATGGCCAGAAGTGACTTCTTCAACTGCAAACCCCAGATAATGGCGCTTTAGGGACTGGGGCCAAAGATGAGAAGCTTCATCAAGGCTGCTTTGTCATGACAAGAGAAACCAGCAGTGGTTAAACCCTGGGTGTTTCTGGATGCCCTCCATGGCTTCTCTTGATGATGGATGGACATCTGTCAAGTCTTCTCCAGGAATGGAAGACCTTATTCAGCTGGTGTTGAAGGACAAGGAGACCAGGGAGGGAGGGGAGGGAGGGAGGGAGGGAGGGAGGGAGGGGAGGAAGGAAGGAAGGAAGGAAGGAAGGAGGGAAGGAAGGAAGGGGATAACCTTGGTCAATGTTGATGACATGGAGGGGGGAGGGATCCATCCTTGGGGGGACCTTGAAGGAGCTGATTGGACAAGAACCAACCCTGCTGGAGTTTAAGGTCAGGAACAAGCCCTCCATAGATGACCAAATAGACCGGACTGGACTAGGATAGGATAGGATAGGATAGGATAGAAAATAAAAAATAGAATAGACTAGAGTAGTGTAGAGTAGAACAGAAAAAAGAAAAGAAAGTAGAATAGAATAGAATAGAATAGAATAGAATAGAATAGAATAGAATAGAATAGAATAGAATAAACAACATATAACATACAATAGCAGAGTTGGAAGAGACCTTGGATGTTCCACTGATTAATTGTCCTCACTGTCAGGAAGTTTCTCCTCAGTTCTAAGTTGCTTCTCTCCTTGATTAGTTTCCACCCATTGCTTCTAATGTCCTGCCCTCAGGTGCCTTGGAGAAAAGTTTGACTCCCTCTTCTTTGTGGCAACCCCTGAGATATTGGAAGACTCCTATCCTGTCTCCCCTGGTCCTTTTCATCAGACTAGACCTACCCAGTTCCTGCAACCGTTCTTCATATTTTTTAGCCTCCAGTCCCCTCATCCTCTTGGTTGCCCTTCTCTGCACTCTTTCTAGAGTCTCCACATCTTTTCTATATCGTGGCGACCAAAACTGGATGCAAATATTCCAAGTGTGGCCTTCCCAAGGCCTTATAAAGTGGGATTAACATAGAAAATAGAGTGGAGTGGAGTGGAGTGGAGTGGAGTGGAGTGGAGTGGAGTGGAGTGGAAGAGAAGAGAAGAGAAGAGAAGAGAAGAGAAGAGAAGAGAAGAGAAGAGAAGAGAAGAGCTGAAATGGACCTTGGAGGTCTTCTAATCCAACCCCCTACCTAGGCAGGAAAGCCTACACCACTTCAGACAAATGATGAAGAGATAATAACGCAGTCAAATTAAATCAGAGTTTCTCATCTCCTCCTCCTCCTGGTCTACCTTCTCCTTCTTCCTTCTCAGATTCTCCTCCTTGTTTGTCTCCTCCTCCTCCTCCTCTTTCTCATCTCCTCCTCCTTGTCTACATTCTCCTTATCTTCTCCTTGTCATCCTTCTCCCGGTTGTCCTTCCACTTCTCCTCCTCCTTGCCTATCTTCTCCTTGTCTACATTCTTTCCCTCCTTCTTTCTTCTCCTTCTTGTATTCTCCTCCTCCGCCTTGTCTGCATTCTCCTTATCTTCTCCCTCTCCCTGCCATCCTTCTCCCCATCTACCTTCTTCCTGTCCTCCTCATCTTTTTCCCCGTCCATGCCCTTCCCCTTTTCCGTGGCAATGGAGACAAATCTGTGGCCTAGAGGTGGAGCACTAGCCTCCCAATCAGGAGGTTGCGAGTTCAATCCTAGGTAGAGGCAGATGTAGGGTCTCCTTCTTGGGCAGGGAGTTGGACTAGAAGACCTCCAAGGCCCCTTCCAACTCTGTTATTCTGTCAGGGTCTCCTGCTTGAGCAAAGGGGCTGGACTAGAAGACCTCCAAGGCCCCTTCCAACTCTGTCATTCAGTCAGGGTCTCCTGCTTGAGCAAAGGGGATGGACTAGAAGACCTCCAAGTTCCCTTCCAGCTCTGTCATTCAGTCAGAGTCTCCTGCTTGAGCAAAGGGGATGGACTAGAAGACCTCCAAGGCCCCTTCCAGCTCTGTCATTCAGTCAGGGTCTCCTGCTTGAGCAAAGGGGATGGACTAGAAGACCTCCAAGTTCCCTTCCAGCTCTGTCATTCAGTCAGGGTCTCCTGCTTGAGCAAAGGGGATGGACTAGAAGACCTCCAAGTTCCGTTCCAGCTCTGTCATTCAGTCAGGGTCTCCTGCTTGAGCAAAGGGGGCTGGACTAGAAGACCTCCAAGGCCCCTTCCAGCTCTGTTATTCTGTCAGGGTCTCCTGCTTGAGCAAAGGGGCTGGACTACAAGACCTCCAAGGTTCATATGTTTAAAAGCTAAAAGTCAAGGAGAGATTTTGGTCGTGTCTGAGGAGAAGATTGCTACAGACCTCCTGACCCAGTAGGTCGTTTCTCCAAGTCCTTAGAGGGATTTTCACAATGGGATTTAATGGCAGCGTTGGGGAAATCCGCTGTAAAAACCTTTTCCAACCGAAATGGGTTGCGGTGGCTTTTTCTTCCGAATGGAAAGGAGCAAGGAGAACACCTCATTGGGAAAAGCCACCACTTTCCCATGAAATGAGCTGGGATATGGAAAGGGGGCGTGGATGGGTGACGGTTCCTGGGGACTGTTTTGCTGGGTGTCCAGGCTTCTCTCCGCCTGCTGTAGCAGAAGAGGCTGGGCCCTCAGGAGGACCACACAGGGAGCTTCGCGGCCCCTCTCTTCCCACCAGTGGCTTTCTGCTTCCCTCTGCTGGTTGAAAGCAGCCCCACCCACGCTAAAGTGGAGCATTTGTGCAAATGTTCCCATTGGGTTGTGGGTCAACATGTTAGAATCTGAGGGCTGGAAGGGACCTTGGAGGTCTTCTAGCCTTACCCCCTTGCTCAGGGGAGGAGACTGTAGACCAATAGTTCTGAACAAATCGTTCTCCTCCTCCTCCTCCTTCTCCTCCTCCTTCTCATTCCTCCTCCTCCTCCTCTTCTTCTTCCTCTTCTTCCTCCTCCTTCTTCCTCCTCCTCCACTGACTTCTACCCCCTCCTCTTCCTCCTCCTCTCCCCCTTCTTCTTCTTCTTCTCCTTCTTCTTCTTCTTCTTCTTCTTCTTCTTCCTCCTCCTCCTCCTGCTTCTTCCTCTTCTTCCTCTAACTTCTCCCCCCCTCCCTCCTCCCCCTCCTCCTCTCCCCCTCTTCTCTTTCTCCTCCTCCTCCTTCTTCCTCCTGCTTCTTCTTCCTCCTGCTTCTTCCTCTTCCTCCTCTAACTTCTCCCCCCTCCCTCCTCCTCTTCCTCCTCCTCCTCTCCCCCTTCTTCTTCTTCTTCTTCTTCTTCTTCTTCTTCTTCTTCTTCTTCTTCTTCTTCTTCATCTTCTTCTTCTTCCTCCTCCTCCTACTTCTTCCTCTTCTTCCTCTAACTTCTCCCCCTCCTCCCTCCTTCCTCCTCCTTCCTCCTCCTCCTCCTCTTCTTCTTCCTCTTCCTCCTCCTCCTTCTTCCTCCTCCTCCACTGACTTCTACCCCCTCCTCTTCCTCCTCCTCTCCCCCTTCTTCTTCTTCTTCTTCTTCTTCTTCTTCTTCTTCTTCTTCTTCTTCTTCCTCCTCCTCCTCCTGCTTCTTCCTCTTCTTCCTCTAACTTCTCCCCCTCCTCCCTCCTCCCCCTCCTCCTCCTCTCCCCCTCTTCTCTTTCTCCTCCTCCTCCTTCTTCCTCCTGCTTCTTCTTCCTCCTGCTTCTTCCTCTTCCTCCTCTAACTTCTCCCCCCTCCCTCCTCCTCTTCCTCCTCCTCCTCTCTCCCTTCTTCTTCTTCTTCTTCTTCATCTTCTTCTTCTTCCTCCTCCTCCTACTTCTTCCTCTTCTTCCTCTAACTTCTCCCCCTCCTCCCTCCTTCCTCCTCCTCCTCTTCTTCCTCCTCTAACTTCTCCCCCTCCTCCACTTCTTCCTCCCCCTCTTCCTCCCCCTCCCTCTTCCTCCTCTTCTTCCTCCTCTTCTTCCTCCCCCTCTTCCTCCCCCCTCCCTCTTCCACCTCTTCTTCCTCCTCTTCTTCCTCTCCCTCTCCCCCTTCTCCCCCTCTTCCTCCTCCTCTTCCTTCTTCTTCTCATCATCTATCTTTCCCTTTCCTTCCTTATCTATCTCTCCTCCTCCTTCTTGTTTGAAGTTATATGAGCATTTTTCACATTTAACGACCATTCCAGCATCCCCACGGTCGCTGGATCAAAATTTGGCTACTTGACAACTGATTTGTATTTATGACGGCTGCAGCGTTCCGGGATCATATGACCCCTTCTTGCGACCTTTTGACCAGCAAGTCAGTGGGGACGCCCGATTCACTTAACAACGGCATGACTGAACTTACAACTGCAGCGATTCACTTAAAAACTGAGGCAAAACAGGTCATGAAATGGGGCAAAGCTCACTTAACAACGGTCTCACTTAGCAACAAATATTTGGCCTCAGTGACGGTTGCAAGTTTCCCTTTCATTCCATTCATCATATATTTTTCTCAATTAAAAATGATAGGATTTTACTTTAAAAAAAAAGAAAGGAAAACCAAAGCTATCAAATCGATTGCATGCGATTCCTTTTGACTGATCAATCCTCCACACCAGGGGTCCCCAACCTTTGCAACTTTAAGTCTGAAGGACTTCAGCTCCTAGAATTCTCCAGCCAGCACAGCTGTCAGTGTCAGGGCCTGGGCCAGGGGTCTCCAACCTTTGCAACTTGAAGTCTGAAGGACTTCAGCTCCCAGAATTCAAAGCTGGCTGGAGAAGTCTGGGAGCTGAAGTCCTTCAGACTTAAAGTTGCAAAGGTTGGGGACCCCTGGCCCAGGCCCTGACACTGACAGCTTTGCTGGCTGAAGAATTCTGGGAGCTGAAGTCCTTCAGACTTAAAGTTGCAAAGGTTGGGGACCCCTGGCCCAGGCCCTGACACTGACAGCTTTGCTGGCTGGAGAAGTCTGGGAGCTGAAGTCCTTCAGACTTAAAGTTGCAAAGGTTGGGGACCCCTGGCCCAGGCCCTGACACTGACAGCTTTGCTGGCTGGAGAATTCTGGGAGCTGAAGTCCTTCAGACTTAAAGTTGCAAAGGTTGGGGACCCCTGGCCCAGGCCCTGACACTGACAGCTTTGCTGGCTGGAGAATTCTGGGAGCTGAAGTCCTTCAGACTTAAAGTTGCAAAGGTTGGGGACCCCTGGCCCAGGCCCCGACACTGACAGCTTTGCTGGCTGGAGAATTCTGGGAGCTGAAGTCCTTCAGACTTAAAGTTGCAATGGTTGGGGACCCCTGGCCCAGGCCCTGACACTGACAGCTTTGCTGGCTGGAGAAGTCTGGGAGCTGAAGTCCTTCAGACTTAAAGTTGCAAAGGTTGGGGACCCCTGGCCCAGGCCCTGACACTGACAGCTTTGCTGGCTGGAGAATTCTGGGAGCTGAAGTCCTTCAGACTTAAAGTTGCAAAGGTTGGGGACCTCTGCTCCACACGATGGGGCAGGGAGCATCGTTACACACCGAATTGAAAACAATGACAGGGATAAATGGGCGTTTAAACGCAGGGCTGTCGCTCAAGGTCGTCCCAGCAATTAAACGAAGGGAAGGAAACGCTTGAAACGAAAGGAAGATTTTCAAACAACCAGGGTTTAATCGCCCCAGACGGGGGGCCTGTCAAAGGTCCCACAGGATATCCAGCAAGACCACAACAAATTCGAAACACAGAATAAAACGCAAATTAAAATAATGGGGGATAAAAAAATAAAATTGCAAATCGGATCAAAACGAAAAACGAAAAGGGACGGAGTCAAATTTAAACAAGATAAAGCCAACGTGTGAGAAACCCTAATCAAAATCCACTTAAAAACCAATTATGCAGATACAGGAGAGCGTCTCCAGCCATCCATCACTCCGTCCTTTCAGGGATGACTTGGAAGGCTCAGAAATACCTGGGAAAATGTGGTTTCCCAGAGGCCTAGCTGCAGTTTTTGGCAGGTACTTAGGTAGTAAAAGACCTGGATTTCGGCTCAGAAATTACTCACTCTGTAAACACCACCTGGCCACTTTCACCTCAGGAAACAAAACAATAGAAATGTTGAGCCAACTCACCAAGGATTCTCAATATTGACAGCTTTGAGATGGATGGACTCCAACTCCCAGAATTCCCCCATTCAGCAATGCTTTAAGAGGGAAGACTCCAACTCCCATAATTCCCCAGCCAGCTATGCTTTAAGAGGGAAGGACTTCCACTCCCAGAATCCCCCATTCAGCTATGGTTTAAGAGGGGAGGACTTCCACTCCCAGAATCCCCCATTCAGCTATGGTTTAAGAGGGGAGGACTCCCACTCCCAGAATCCCCTATTCAGCTATGCTTTAAGAGGGGAGGACTCCCACTCCCAGAATCCCCCATTCAGCTATGGTTTAAGAGGGGAGGACTTCCACTCCCAGAATTCCCCATCCAGCTATGCTTTAAGAGGGAAGGACTTCCACTCCCAGAATCCCCCATTCAGCTATGGTTTAAGAGGGGAGGACTCCCACTCCCAGAATCCCCTATTCAGCTATGCTTTAAGAGGGGAGGACTTCCACTCCCAGAATTCCCCATCCAGCTATGCTTTAAGAGGAGAGGACTTCCACTCCCAGAATCCCCCATTCAGCTATGCTTTAAGAGGAGAGGACTTCCACTCCCAGAATCCCCCATTCAACTGTGCTTTAAGAGGGGAGGACTTCCACTCCCAGAATCCCCCATCCAGCTATGCTTTTAGAGGGGAGGACTTCCACTCCCAGAATCCCCCATTCAGCTATGCTTTTAGAGGGGAGGACTTCCACTTCCAGAATCCCCCATTCAGTTATGTTTTTAGAGGGGAGGACTCCCACTCCCAGAACCCCCCAGCCAGCATGTGTTCCAGATTTTGAATAAAGAGATTCTCATCCTTAGAGAATCATATCTTTCTTTTATCTGTAAGTTTGTTTAGCAACCAATTAAAGTTGCCACAGCACTGAAAAATCCGGTTTACAACCGGTCCTTGCATTTACGACCATCGTAATATCTCTAGGATCACGTGATAAAATTAGGGAGTTTAGGAACCGACATATATTTACGATGAGCGCAGCATCCTGGGGTCCTGTGATTGGCCATTGCAATCCATCTGCTTTCCAACAAGGAGAATGAAGTTGGGGGGAGCTGGATTCGCTTAGTGACCATGTGATTTGCTTAACAATCATAGCGAAAAAGTTTTTTTTTATATAGACAGTGGCTTTTCACACCTGAACAACGGGTGGAAAACAATAGAAAATCCACAATCTTACACAGATAGACTTTGAAAAACACAATTGAACCCACAATTTCAATTGTTCAGCCAGAAGTTCTTAGGTGAGTTTTGCTCCATTTTATGACTTTACTTGCACAGTTGTTAAGTGAATCCTGTTTCTCCTTGTCTGAAGGTCACAAAAGGGGATCGTGTGACTCACAGGGATGCTGCAGTGGTCGTAAGTGTGAAAAATGGTCGTAAGTGCCATTGTCAGTGCCATGGTAAAATTCAGTGGTCACTAAACAAATGGTTGTAAGTTGAGGACTATTTATAGCTTCACTAGCCCTAATTCTAAGGAGCGGCTTATCATCAGACATGATGTTATATTTTCTGGTCTCTGGAATATTCCTTCTTCCCTCAATTCCTTCCTTCCTTCCTTTCTCCCTCCCTTCCTCCTTCCCTCCATCTATTCTTTTCTCCCATCTTTCATTCCCTCCTTTTTCCCTCTCCCAATCCATCCATTCTTCTTTCTTTCTTTCTTTCTTTCTTTCTTTCTTTCTTTCTTTCTTTCTTTTTTTTTTTCTTTCTTTCTTTCTTCCCTCCTTCCTTCCTTCCTTCCTTCCTTCCTTCCTTCCTTCCTTCCTTCCTTCCTTCCTTCCTTCCTTCCTATATATATATATAGTTGTGTCACAACACCCTGTTAAGCATACTGCTTTCCTTTTCTGCCTTTCGGCTCATCACCAGAGACCATCTAGACAGAAAGCTATTCGTTTCGTTGTCTCTTTTTTTTTAATATGTGTGTTAGGTTTTTGAGCTGATCAATAAATCAGTGAGACTAGTATAGATCTTTTTCTAGCTTTTTAGCTCTCATCAGCTAGCCATACTTCAAATCAGGCAAGCCTTTCTATGCCTTGAGCTAACCGGCTTCCCTGATTACATCAGCCTTTTACAGGACTCTTATTAAAAAATCTAACACATACCTAAAAAACAGCAGCAATCTTAATGGGTCTCTGTCTGGATGATCTCTAGGTTGAGTCGAAGGGCAGAGAAGGATGACAGTTTGTCTCCTCCCTTAAACGGGCCTAAAAACAGGAGCTGTAAAAATATTTTCTCATCAATAAGAGTCCTGTAAAAGGCTGATGTAATCAGGGAAAGCCGGTTAGCTCAAGGCATAGATAGGCTTGCCTGAAATGCTGGAAAGTGCCGGTTCAAATCCCAGTAGATGAAGTATGGCCAGCTGAAGAAGGCTAAAAAGCCTGAAATAGATCTATCCTGGTTAATTATTAAATCAGCCCTTTAAAAAAAAATATAACACATACCTAAAAAACAGCAGCAATCTTAATGGGTCTCTGTCTGGATGATCTCTAGGTTGAGTTGAAGGGCAGAGAAGGATGACAGTTTTGTATTTTTTTTTTTTAATATGTGTGTTACGTTTTTGAGCTGATAAATAAATATAATAAATATCAATAAATCGAATCCCAGTAAGGGTATGGCTAGCTGATGAGAGCTAAAAAGCTCAAAATAGATCTATCCTAGTCTCCCTGACTTATTTATTGATCAGCTCAAAAACGTAACACACATATAAAAAAAAATTTACACAACAGAATTCATGGCTTTCTGTCTAGATGGTCTCTGGTGATGAGCCGAAAGGCAGAAAAGGAAAAGTAGTATGCCTCCTCCCTTAATTGGGGCCCTAACAGGGTGTTGTGGAAACAATTATATATATAGATAATTGTTTTCACAACTTCCTGTTAGGGCCCCATTAAGGGAGGAGACATACTGTTTCCCTCTCTGCCTTTCGGCTCATCACCAGAGACCATCTAGACCAGGGGTCCCCAACCTTTTTTGCACCAGGGACCGGTTTCATTAAAAAAAAAATTCTGCGGACCGGCTGGCGTAGAGGAGGAGCGGGGGAGGGGGAACAGGCGGCGCATGCGTATGCGGGGGGAGTCAGCTCACTCGGCCCTCTAGGACCTCCAACGGCATGAATTGCCGCGCCTGTGCTCTCCCGCATCCAGTGCGCGCTGTGCCCAGGGGGCTGTCCCCTCCTCCTCCTCTCTGGCCCTGCGGCCCGGTTCCTATGAAGCCACGGACCGGCACCAGTCCGCAGCCCGGGGGTTGGGGACCCCTGATCTAGACAGCATGCCAAGAATTACGTTGTGTAATTTTTTTAGATATGTGTGTTAGTTTTATGAACTAACATAGTTTTATGCAATAGGGGAGCCGGATTACAGCCCCGGTTCGAATCCCAGTAAAGGGTATGGCCAACTGATGAGAGCTAATAAGCTCCAAATAGATCTATCTTGGTCTCTCAAATTTAAATTTATTGATCAACTCATAAAAACTAACACAATTATATATATATATATATATATATATATATATATATATATGTAATTGTTTCACAACAACCTGTTAATAGGCCCCAATTAAGGGAGGAGACATACTGTTTCCTTTCCTGCCTTTCAGCTCATCACCAGAGACCATCTAGACAGCAAGCCAAGAATTACGTTGTGTAATTTTTTTAGATATGTGTGTTAGTTTTATGAGCTGATCAATAAATTAGATTAGTGAGAGACCAGGATAGATCTATTTTGAGCTTATTAGCTCTCATCAGCTGGCCATGCCCTTTACTGGGACTCAAACGTGGCTGTATTGCATGCCAGGCAAAGAGCCTAGCGCTTTAGCCAAGCCGGTTCCCCTATTGCATAAAACTATGTTAGTTCATAAAACTAACACACATATCTAAAAAAATTACACAACGACATATTCAATTCCAGTACTAATTTTCCATTGTTACCCCAAGTAGTTATTAGATATTTCAATTCATGTATGTGTCAATTATTCATTACATCCATTAGTCCATTTAACATGCAAAAAATCTTTCCAGTGTTGAATACTCACTATTTAAAATTATGCATAACTTTCAGATCATTTCACTCTTATACATTAGATTCATTATTGTCCTTTATTTATCACATAATCAGACACTCTATTTTATAACTAAAAACTTTCGTACAAATAGCTATCTTTCTAGAAAAACATAGAAAAACACAGCTTCATTTCCAAGTATCTTAATTTTGATCACTTGACCGAGGGGGATGGTTACAACAACGGTTGTAAATGGCAAAAACCGCCATCAGCCTCTTTTTTTCCAGTTCCATTGTCACTTTGAACGGTCCCTAAATGAACTGTTGTAAGTTGAGGTGTGTGTGTGTGTGTGTATTTGTGTTTCTTCCTTTGAGAGCGGACAACAGAATTTTATTTTTAACGTGCCCCATGGTGCTCACAGTAAAAACCATATATATGTGTGTGTGTATGTATGTGTGTGTGTGTGTTAGTTTTATGAGCTGATCAATAAATAAATCAGGAAGACTAGTATAGATCTATTTCGAGCTTTTTAGCTCTCATCAGTTCGAATCCCAGTAAGGGTATGGCTAGCTGATGAGAGCTAAAAAGCTCGAAATAGATCTATACTAGTCTCCCTGAATTATTTATTGATCAGCTCATAAAACTAACACACATACTGAAAAAATTACACAATGGAATTCATGGCTTGCTGTCTAGATGGTCTCTGGTGATGAGCTGAAAGGCGGAGAAGGAAACAGTATGTCTCCTCCCTTAATTGGGGCTCTAACAGGGTGTTGTGCAACATATATATATATATTCACAACTTCCTGTTAGGGCCCTAATTAAGGGAGGAGACATACTGTTTCCTTCTCTGCCTTTCGGCTCATCACCAGAGACCACCTAGACAGAGAACCTTGAAATTACGTTGTGTAAATTTTTTAGATATGTGTGTTATAGATCAGCTCATAAAACTAACACACACACACACACATATATACAGTAAAAGTTTATATTATCTTAATCTTCATAAGTCAGAAGGGGGTGACCTTTGGCCGGTCACACCTGTTGAGGGACCAAACGAGGGGCGCTCGGCAAATTTATGACCCGTCCAGCGAGACGGACCAACTTCTCTCTTGTCGCTGCTGTCACTGGTCAGCCATGCCAGAGTTTGCATTGGCAGCAATGCCAGCAATGTGAAACCCCCCCCAGTGGCTTCACCCTGCAGGCTGGGGCCGCCACTGCCCCGAATGGCGCATTACCGCTTGGCCAGAGTGTGATGGATTTCCCACAGGTGTCGGTTGTGGGTCGCCCCAACAACAGGAAACGAAGGAAAGCCGGGCGGAGGGCAGCTGGCAGAGAGAAGGAGGGGAGGGAGGGATGCAGACTTCAAGGTATTTGTGGACTTTGGAGAGGCAGGCGGGCATCCGGTGGGTCTCTGCTGTCCTCCCGGGAGTGTTTTGGGGGGGGGAGAGGAGGGGGACAGGTGGAAAAAGCCAGGGGCTTCGCTGGAGGTCCATGTGGGAGGCGTCGATCCTCGGAGGTGGGTAGCAAGTGAGCGAGCCTGGGGGGTCGGACTCAGAGGAACTGTGGGTCAAACAGAGGGTTGCTTCAAGGGTGCACACCAGTGGTGGGCTTCAAATTTCTTTACAACCTACTCTGTAGGTGTGGTCTATTTTGTGGGCGTGGCTTGGCAGTCACGTGACAGAGTGGGAGTGGCCACCTTTTAAAATGTGGTGAAACTCATTTAACAACGCTCTTGCTTAGCAACCAAAATTTTGGACTCAATTGTGATGATAAATTCTTTCTTTCTTTCTTTCATCTTTCTTTCTTTCTTTCTTTCTTTCTTTCTTTCTTTCTTTCTTTCTTTCTTTCTTTCTTTCTTTCTTTCTTTCCTTCCTTCCTTCCTTTCCTTCCTGTTGGGTCAATGGCAGCGGCGGGCCAGATTTACTTCCAGGTACGCCGGTGGAACCCCTTCTCACCGGTTCTCTAAATTTCACCAACCGGTTTTCGCGAGTAGGTGCGAGCCTGCAGAAACCCACCACTGGTGCACAAGCACAGGGAGAAGATTCGGAATATTCGGGTTGATTGCAGGCGTTTCATGACCCAACTAGGGAACATCATCAGGGCTGGAAGAGAGTGGGGGGTTGTGAAGAGGAGGAGGAGGAGGAGGAGGAGGAGGAGGAGGAGGAGGAGGAGGAGGAGGAGGAGGAGGAGGAGGAGGAGGAAGTCGGAGCACTGTGGTTATGATTTACGTCGGTTTTGCCAAAAAATTGGCCTGGTGTTTGATCCTTGCCGTGCTTAATAACCACCACAGCAAAACTGTAGAATTAGGTGGGTCAGATGGGTGATCCGATTTATGACTTGTACGGTCGTAAGTCGAGGACTCCTTGGGGAGCTGGGATTCTGAACCTTGACACATTTAAGACCTGAATTTCAACGATGGCATTCAAAATCTTATACACTTTATATTTTGTACATTTTATATTTTATACACTTAATATTTTATATCTGTTGCAGCATCCCCCATGATCCGCTTATGATCGCCATGTAACGCTCTCTACATGGGGCTCCCCTTGAGGTGCACCCGGAGGCTCCAGCTAGTGCAGAATGCGGCCGTGCGGGGGATTATGGGAGTTTCAAGATACTCCCATGCAACACCTCTCCTGCGCGAGCTGCACTGGCTGCCTGTGGCCTTCCGGGTGCGCTTCAAGGTGTTAGTAACCATCTTCAAAGCGCTCCATGGCATGGGACCTGGCTACCTGCGGGACCGCCTCCTACCACATACCTCCCTTCGACCTGTCCGCTCCCACAGAGAAGGCCTCCTCAGGGTGCCGTCCGCCGGTCAATGCCGGTTGGCGACCCCCAGGTGGAGGGCCTTCTCTGTGGTGGGTCCGGCCCTCTGGAACGACCTTCCCCCTGATCTTCGCACCATCACGGACCTTCTCCTCTTCCGCCGGACTCTAAAAACACATCTATTCCATGTGGCTGGCCTGGCATAGTTTTTAATTGATGTAGTCCCGATTATAATCATTTTAATTGCTTTTAGTATAATTTTTAGCACAGACCCACTATATTTAATCTATTTTTTAACTTTTATATTGTCATATAAAAGTTTTCTGTGCACCGCCCTGAGTCCCTCTGGTATACAAATGCGAAGTAAATAAATAAATAAATAAAAATAAAAAATGATCCAAATTCAGGTGCTTAGCAACTGACTCATATTTATGACGGTTATAGTGTCCCGGGGGTCATGCGATCCCCTTTTGCGACCTTCTGACAAGCCAAGTCAATGGGGAAATCCAGATTCACTTAGCGACTTATTCTATTCCATTCCATTCCATTATTCCATTCCATTCCATTATTCCATTCCATTTCATTCCATTCCATTCCATATTCTATTCTATTCCATTCCATTCCATTCATTCCATTCCATTCTTTCTGTTCTGTTCTGTTCTGTTCTGTTCTGTTCTGTTCCGTTCCGTTCCGTTCTGTTCCATTCCATTCCATTCTATTCCATATTCTATTCCATTCCATTCCATTCCATTCTTTCTGTTCTGTTCCGTTCCGTTCCGTTCCGTTCCGTTCCGTTCTGTTCCATTCCATTCCATTCCATTATTCCATTCCATTCTATTCCATATTCTATTCCATTCTATTCCATTCCATTCCATTCCATTCTTTCTGTTCTGTTCCGTTCCGTTCCGTTCTGTTCTGTTCCATTCCATTCCATTCCATTCTTTCTGTTCTGTTCCGTTCCGTTCCATTCCGTTCTGTTCCATTCCATTCCATTCCATTATTCCATTCCATTCTTTCTGTTCTGTTCTGTTCTGTTCCATTCCATTCCATTCCATTCCATTATTCCATTCCATTCTATTCCATATTCTATTCCATTCCATTCCATTCCATTCCATTCTTTCTGTTCCGTTCCGTTCCATTCCATTCCATACTTTTTTGGAAGGGGACTTCTGCCAGAGAGAGCAACACCTGGGACCTTTCCAACACTTTGTGCATGCTCAGGAAACCTTCACAAAGCCTCCTGCTGAATGTGGATCTCACAGCTCCTGTGAAATTTCTGTCCTGCCAGACTCTGCTGTTGACCTGCCGGGAATTGCAGGCCTGGCCCTGTGGGGGGGGAGGGGGGGTCTGAGAAGTACGAGGGCTGACCCTTCACTCCCCCCCCCCATCCGTTATCTCGGCTGGGCCAGGATGGTGATGGGAGGGGGGAGCAGTGGGGGGAAGGCTTCCCGTTGTGCCTCCTGGATGGTTCCCAGGGCCGAGGCTTCCCAGGGAAGGGCCGTGGAGATAGGCACAGGCAGAATCTCAGCTCAGAATCTCCAAAGAGGCGCACAGCCATTAAGCAGCCGCTTTTCTTCCCCCCCTGGAAGAGCATAAAAAAAAACACCCCACCTGTTCAAAAGAAAATACCCTTCTCAGCCAGGATTTCTTTCTTTCTTTCTTTCTTTTTTCTCCCACTAAAGAAGGAAGAAAAACGTGGAATTATTTCCCTGGGGAAATTTAGCTGGCAGAAGAAGAAGGGAGGGGGGGTTGTGGAGAGGAGGAGGAGGGAGGAGGAGGAGGAGGAGGACAAGGAGGAAGAAGGGGAGAAGAAGAGGAGGGAGAGGAAGAAGAAGAGGAAGAGGAGGAGGAAGAGGGGCAAGAAGGAGGAGGAGGAGGAGGGAAGAAGAGGAAGAGGAGGAGGAGGAGGGAAGAAGAGGAAGAGGAGGAGGAGGAGGAGGTGGAAGAGGGGGAGAAGAAGAGGAGGGAGAGGAAGAAGAGGGGAAGAAGTAGAAGAGGAGGAGGAGGAGGAAGAGGGGCAAGAAGGAGGAGGAGGAGGAGGGAAGAAGAGGAAGAGGAGGAGGAGGAGGGAAGAAGAAGAAGGGAGGGGGGGGTTGTGGAGAGGAGGAGGAGGGAGGAGGAGGAGGAGGAGGACAAGGAGGAAGAAGGGGAGAAGAAGAGGAGGGAGAGGAAGAAGAAGAGGAAGAGGAGGAGGAAGAGGGGCAAGAAGGAGGAGGAGGAGGAGGGAAGAAGAGGAAGAGGAGGAGGAGGAGGGAAGAAGAGGAAGAGGAGGAGGAGGAGGAGGTGGAAGAGGGGGAGAAGAAGAGGAGGGAGAGGAAGAAGAGGGGAAGAAGTAGAAGAGGAGGAGGAGGAGGAAGAGGGGCAAGAAGGAGGAGGAGGAGGGAAGAAGAGGAAGAGGAGGAGGAGGAGGAGGGAAGAAGAGGAAGAGGAGGAGGAGAAGGTGGAAGAGGGGGAGAAGAAGAGGAGGGAGAGGAAGAGGAAGAGGAGGGAGAAGGAGGAAGGAAGGAGAGAAAGAGGAGGAGGGAGGAAAGAAGGAGGAAGAGGGGGAGGAAGAGGGAGGAGGAGGAGGGAAGAAGAGGAAGAGGAGGAGAAGGAAGAGGAGGAGGAAGGAGGAAGAAGAGGAGGGAGAGAAAGAGGAGGAGGGAGGAAAGAAGGAGGAGGAGGAGGGGGAGGAGGAAGAGGAGAGAAGGAGGAGGAGGTGGAAGAGGGGGAGAAGGAGGGAGAGGAAGAGGAGGAGGGGAAGAAGAGGAAGAGGAGAAGGAAGAGGATGAGAAGGAGGAGGAAGAGGAGGATGACGAGGAGGAAGAGGGGGAAGAAGAAGAGGAGGAGGGAGAGAAAGAGGAGGAGGGAGGAAAGAAGGAGGAGGGGGAAGAAGAGGAGGAGGAGGAGGAGGGGAGAAGAAGAAGAAAAAGAAGAACAGGAAGAGGAGGAAGAGAAGGAGGAGGGGGAGAAGAGGAAGAGGAAGAAGAGGTGATGATGATGACGGAGCAGGAGGAGGACGAGAGGAGAAGTTGGGGCTCCTTTACTGGACCCTAAAATTCTCCTTCTTCTCCTCTTGCAAACTTTGCAAACTCCAAACTGGGAACCAACACGAAGGGAGAGGAGAAAACCAGTGGGAGACAGAGCAACCCCAGCGCCTGTGGGAAACCCCCTTTGCAAAGTGGATCATTTTGTGTGGCAAGAATTCCACCGGCTGAATGGCGTAATACGGGCAGTCCCCAACTTACAACCACAACTGAGCCAACATTTCTGTCACTGAGCGAGTCCATTGTTGAGTGATATTTGGCCTGTTTTACGACCTTTCCCTACCACTTTCGTTAAATGGATCACTGCAGTTATTAAATCAGGAACACAATTGTTAAGTCAATCCAGCTTCCCCAGAAGGTCGCAAAGGGGGATAATGTGGCCCCGGGACCCTGCGACCGTCATAAATATGAGCCAGATGCCAAGTGCCCGTATTTTGGTCACGTGACCCTGGGGAATGTGGCAAAGGTCGAAGAAGGTGCGAAAAACAATGTCCCCTTTTTTTCAGTGCCGTTCTAACTTGGAATGGTGACTAAATGAATTGTTGTAAGTCAAGGACTACCTGTAGTAGCAACACCTCCTCTGAAAAAGGATTGTCTTGATTTATTGCATTTAGCAGACCAGAAGACCAAAGTAGCCTGGGAACAAGATGTTATCTGATCCTCTCTCTCTTTCTCCATCATCTCTTCTTTCTTCCTCTGCTTCTCTCCCTCCTTCCTTCCTCCTTCCCTCCCCCTCTCTCCATCTTTCTTCGCCTCTCCTTTCTTCCTTTGCTTCTCTCCCTTTCTTCTTCCTTACCTCCCTCCTTCCTTTCCCTTTCCCTCCCTTCCTCCTTCCCATCTTCTTCCTTCCCTTCTTTCTTCTTTTCTTCCTCTCTCGTTCTCCTTCTCCTTTTTCTCCCTCCATTTTTCTTTCTTTCTTCATTTCCTTCCTTGCTTTTCCTTCCTCCTCCCCTCCCTCCCTCTCTCCTCCCCTCCCCATCCTCTCCAGTTACCTGGTGGTCTTCCATCCAAAGATCAGCACCTTTTAATTTTATTAAAAGTAATGGCAGGGATCTTCTCCTGGGCGTAGTGGATTTATGGACCAGGCAAGGGGTCAGTCTGGATGATCTCCAAGGTCACTTCAACCCTTCCCTGATTCTAGGCCAAAGGCCGATAGCTCAACACTGTGGTTCTCTTAATCCAATCTGGTTCCTTCTTTGGGCAAAACTTCATTCTGGATTATTCCATTTACCCTCATTTGCTGGGGAAACTCTTCTGTAATCCCAAATAAGAGCCCACTGGGGCATTTATAGCCATGAGGAGGGAGGGAGGGAGGGAGGAAGGAGATAGGATTGAGGGAAGGAAGGAGGGAGGGAGGGAGGAAGAAAAGAAAGGAAAGAGGGAGGGAAAGAGTAAGGAAGGAGACAGGAGGGAGGGAGGAAAGAAGGGAGGAAGGAAGGAAGAAGATGGGAACGAGGGAGGAAGGGCAGGTAGAAGGAAGAAGATGGGAAGGAGGGACAGAGGTGAGAAGGAAGGAAGGAACAAAGGATGGAGATAGAAAGGGAGGGAGGGAAGAGGGAGGAAGGAGGGAGGGAAGGGGAGGAGAGAAGAGAAAAGAAAAATGGACATTCTGTAATGTTTATATCTTCATTATGCCAGGAATAGCAGTATTTCCAATCCTTTCCAAAAGCTGGTGCTTTTTCATCCAGATGTGATAGGAGATAACCTCCCCATATGGATTCCGGGAACAATGTAACCTGGCTCACTAACTAATCTACCTCCTATTCCATTCTATTAGGATGGTTTCGCCCTGCCTGGGTTCACATGCCACCTCCCCAGCTGGCTTCCGACAAGCAGAATCAATGGGGGAAGCCAGATCCACTTAATGGCCGTGTGATTCACTTAACAACTGCATGGATTTGCCTAATAACCATGGTCAAAAAGAGAGAGAGAGAGAGAGAGGTGTAACTCACTTAACAACCATTTTGCTTAGCAGTGGAAATTGCGTGTCCCAACTGTGGCCGTAATCCGAGGACTGCTAGTTATTTCTTCTTTGCAACCAGACAGGTTGAGAAGGAAAGAGGTCATTTCCAAAATTACAAAGAGAAAGCACTGAGTTATTTTTCCCTCCACCTCAAGCCTTATATTAAAGCGTGTTATATTAAAGCTGTTTCCATTGGCATTCAAAATATCAATTATTAGCAGTAATTATTAACCCTGACGTTAAAAAAACCGACATCGTTTTCCATTATGTCCCTTTAAGGTTTCTGTTATGCTTAGATTGCAGCCTGATTTATTACACCTGCAGTTTTAAAGGTTTGTGTATGTTATAGCTCTTTGGTTCCACATCTGGAATTAATTTTGCAAAAAAAGAAGAGGCTTGGGGTGTGTGTAACAAATCGGGATGGCAAATACAGGCGTATTATTTGCATGAATTATACAGCTAGCAACCTCCAGATTTTCCCTTGGCACCTTGATAGGGTTAGGGTTTAGCTGGGTGAGAAGGTGGGAATAGATGACCTTTAAAGTGCCCACGGATTCAGACATTTTTGCTTTTGTAATCCAGTCCTGGCAACAGGGAGAGAGAATTAAGAGACATCTATCTATCCATCCCTCTCTCTCCATCTACCTACCTATCTACCTACCTATCCTCTTTCTCTCTCCCTCTTTCTCTCTGTCTACTATCTATCCATCCATCCATCCATCCATCCATCTATCCTTTCTCCATCTCTCTCTCTCTGCGTGCCTCTGTCTACTATCTATCTATCTATCTATCTATCTATCTATCTATCTATCTATCTATCTATCTATCTATCCTTTCTCTCTCCATCTCTCTTCCTGTCTGCCTGTCCACCTACTTACTGTCTGTCCATCCGTCCGTCCGTCCGTCCGTCCGTCCGGTCTGTCTGTCTGTCTGTCTGTCTGTCTGTCTATCCATCCATCCATCCATCCATCCATCCATCCATCCTCTTTCTCCATCTCTCTCTCTCTCTCTGGGTGCCTCTGTCTACCTACTCTTATCTATCTATCTATCTATCTATCTATCTATCTATCTATCTATCTATCTATCTATCTATCTATCTATCTATCTATCTATCCTTTCCCTCTCCATCTGTCTCTCTGCCTGTCTGCCTGTCCACCTACTTAGTCTGTCTGTCCGTCCATCCCTCCGTCCGTCCATCCTGTCTGTCTGCCTGCCTGCCTCTTTATCTATCCATCCATCCATCATCCTTTTTCTCTCTCCCTCTTCATCTGTCTCTCTGTCTGTCTGTCTGTCTACCTATTCTCTCTCTCCCCCCCCCCCAGCTGTCTGTATGTTTCTGTCTGTCTGTTTGCCTGCCTACCTGCTCCCCCCACTCCCCCTCTCATCCTCAATGTACAATTGTTTGTTTAGTGGCCGTTCGGTTACAAGGACACTGAAAAAAGTTACCTACAACCGTTGCAGCATCCCCTTTAGTCACATGATCAAAATTGGGCCGCTTGGCCACTGGTTCATATTTACAGCCCATGCAATGACCTGAAGGCAGATTCGCTTATCAACCATGTGATTAATTTAACAACTGCAGGGATTCACTTAACAACTGTGACAAGAATGATCAGGAAAGGGGGTAAAATTCACTTTCCAACTGTCTCAGGTAACAACAGAAATTTTGGTGTGTGTGTGTGTGTCTAAAATACTTAAATAGAAAATATAAACATGCTTATATGTATAGATACATTTTCTAAATTTATTTTTAAAAAAAGCCAATATGTCAAATTTGGGGCTACACTGCCCTCTACTGGCTATCCCTTGATATTACAAAACCCAGATAGACTTACAACTCGGTGTGAGAATCTCTCGTAGAGCAACCAGATTTATTGTGTTTACACATCCTCCTTAACTGACGACCACAACTGAGCCCAAAAATTCTGTCGCTAAGTGAGTTTTAAGCAAGTTTTGCCCCACTTTAAGACCCTCTCCTGCCACAACTGTTATGTGTAACCCAGGGGTGGGTTTCAAATTTTTTAGAACCTACTCTCTAGGTGTGGCCTATTTTGTGGGCGTGGCTTGGCAGTCATGTGACAGGTGGGAGTGGCCACCTTTTAAAATGTGGTGAAACTCATTTAACAACGCTCTTACTTAGCAACCAAAATTTTGGACTCAATTGTGATGATAAATTCTTTCTTTCTTTCTTTCTTTCCTTTCTTCCTTCCTTTCCTTTCCTTCCCATTGGGTCACTGGCAGCGGTGGGCCAGATTTACTTCCAGGTACGCCGGTGGAACCTCCTCTCACCGGTTCTCTAAATTTCACCAACCGGTTCTTGCGAGTAGGTGCGAGCCTGCAGAAACCCACCCCTGGTGTAACCATTGCAGTTGTTAATTGATTCACACGGTTGTGAAGTCCATGCATGTCAGCTGGGGAATTCTGGGAGCTGAAATCCACCCCTCTTCCAGCGGCCAAGCCTAGGAAACGCCGCCCTATCGCATCCGCTCCCTTGCGTGCGGCCTCCGTGCAGGACATCCCAGCCTTGCAGAGGCCCTGAATTCGCACTTCGCACGCTTCTCAGGGGCCAGCTTTGACTCTCCTGCTTGTGATGGGCGTCTCCCTTCCACTCCGACCGGCCTGTGCGTTTCCTCCAGATGCAGCCGAGGGCTGGGAAAAGATTGGGGATGGTTTTCCCTTTCAGATGTCCGGTGCTCCGGGGTCGCTGAGGTGAGGCTGGGTCACTCACCATGAGGACTAGAGGCTTGAAAACAGGCCCGAGAGAGGAAAGGAGAAAAGGAACTGGTCTGCAACCTGTCCCCGTTCGAATGTCTGGCATCACTGGGGTTTTTCAGGAATTCACGCAATCCAAGATCCTTTTTTTAAAATAAAAAATGAAATTGGCTCATCCCGTCTGTCCAGCAGCTGCTCAAAACTCACCAGGCACAATGGCACGGCCATTGTGTTAATAAATACTTTTTGCAAACTATTTATGATTCGTTTCGAGTTTGCAAACAAAGTTATCCCGAGAGGCTTCCTCGGGCCCTCGTTTGCTCCCTGGATAGTTGCCATCCAATTTCCAAGGAAGAAAAGAGGCTTGGCCCCACAGTGCGAATCCAATTTGGTGCGATTGTGGAGATTTTAGGGTGCTTCATAAACATGAAAAATGAAGAATCCACCCAACATTGGATCTTCCCTTTAGCAATTATATCTGGGCAATTCCGCTCTTGTTTCACGGTCCTCAAGCCGCAGCACTTCATTTAGGGACCGTTTGAAGTTGCAAAAGACTTACGGCCGTTTTTCCACACTTACGACTGTTGCCGCATCAAAATTCAGGTGCTTGATTCATATTTATGACGGCCACACAGGGTCAACAGCGATCCCCTTTTGCGACCTTCTGACAAGCAAAGTCAACAGGGGGAGGCTGGATTCACTCAACAACCTTGCCTCTCACTTAACAACTGCAGGACGTAAAATAGGGCAAATTTCACTGAACCAATGTCTCGCTCGGCCACAGAAACTTTGGGCTCAATTGGGGTCATAAGTCGAGAAATAACTGTATTAGGAGCAGTGGCGGAGGAAATATTTAGAAAATGTCTATTTTTTTATAGAGATAAATGAGTTCCAAATAGTTTCTCTACTTTGGCAACTTGAAGATGAGGGGACTTCAACTCCCAGAATCCCCCAGCCCTCATCTTCAAGTTGCCATAAATGGAGAGATAATGATTTACAGCTTATTTATCTCTACAAAAACTGTGTTATTTCCGTTCTGTCAAGTCTGTGCATGGCCAGTTATGAAATTCAGCAGATGCAAGAAGCTTTAGATTTTTAGATCCGTCTCTCTTTAGAGAGAAAAGACAGTTGTAGTAAACAAAGAGGAAAATAAGAGTTAGTTAGTTATTTGGCTGTGGTGTTTTGCTACCCAAGAGGTTGCGTCAAACATTGGATGGGGAAGGTAGTTCTTGCAACGAATTGACACAATCCAGCTTTTTTGGCACAGGAAATTATGCAGAAGGATGCAAATCACCCAGGACTGTGGAAACAGGCCAGCATTTAACTTAGAATAAACTTGAGTTAGGCAAACCATGTTACAGCCTTTCTTGCTGCAATTAAGTGAATCACTGCAGCTGTTAAGTTGGTGACACGGCCGTTAAGTGAATCTGGCTTCCCCGTGGACTTTGCTTGTCAGGAAGCCGCAAAAGCGAATCACGTGACCCCGGGGGAGGCTGTAACCGTCCACAACGATTTGGAAACAACATGAAAAGATTCACTCTAAATGTTTTAAGTATTTGTGGTTGGTACTAGAACTGTACATTTGAAACACTGAAAAATGGAAGAACGAAGGGCGAAACTTTTAATATAAAACGGAGGTGAAGAGCTTAAAAAAGGGAAATATGAAGTAACGAAGCAGGTGAAAGGTGGAAAATAAAAACGAAATGTCTTTGAACAAGATAGTGATCTGGGGAAAAGTTAAAATAGAAATAACAGGGGAACGATAGTATGCGTGTATGTATGTTGCATTTGTGCTGATGTGTGTGTGTGTGTTAGCTTTTTGAGCTTTTTCACAGAGTGAAAAAAATCACACAACGGAACTCAGGGCTTTCTGTCTAGATGGTCTCTGGTGATGAGCCGAAAGGCAGGAAAGGAAACAGTATGCGTCCTCCCTTAATTGGGGCCCTAACAGGGTGTTGTGGAACAAATATATGTGTGTGTGTGTGTGTGTGTGTGTGTGTGTGTGTGTGTTACGTTTTTGAGCTGATCAATAAATAAGCCAGGGAGACTAGGATAGATCTATTTCGAGCTTTTTAGCTCTCATCAGCTAGCCATACCCTTACTGGGATTTGAACCGGGGCTGTATTACATGCTAGGCAAGAGCCTTAGCCACTTAATGCTTCCTCCCTTAATTAGATACGTTTAAACAATATGAAACCAGGAAATGAAATGTCATAACTATGAGGTATGATATTATGTCTATTTGTACCAAGATGTATAATATGCAGTTATCACACACTATACACACACTGAGCGGGGGGGTGGGAGAAACCAAAAACAAGTACAAAATACCAGTTTCCAAGCACCCCAATTGGGATGGTTTTAAAAACGGGTCCCAAGTTCCATTTTTCCCCCCAGCACCGTTGTTAAGCCCGAACAGTCACTAAGTGAATCGAGGTTGTTAAGTTGAGGACTGCCTGGAAAGAGGGAAATACATCGCATGAGACGTGGGTGAGGGTGGCGGATCCTTTCCTACAGAGGGGGGGGGGGGTCAGCGATTTCTTCTGGCCACCCTCTGTGGCAGGAGGCGGTTGTGTGAAAAGATGACACTTTTGCAACTGTTAGTAGTCATTCATTTTATTATCCGGGGAGGGAAACAAGTTACAGCCAAATCAATTAACAAGAATGCTCAGAGTCGGATTTGGGGAAAGATAGGATGTCACACCCATCCCTCCCCCCCCCCTAAATTTCCCTGCAGGGACAACGACATCGAGCGGAGGACGAAGGGGGTGGTTGGAATCAAATATTGTGATGGGTGAGCTAATTCCAGGCAGGTTTTTTCCCTCCCTATGGAACTGGTTCCGTTTTTATTCCTTGGCACATCCCAAATCTGCATAAATAATGTCCAATAAATAAATGTAAAAAAAAACACCGGGGTTTTAAGAAAATAAATAAATAAGTCGAGGCAACAACTGTGGTTGAAAAACAAAATTGGCAACACAAAAACACATATCTTCCATCTTGCCGGCCTGGCCTAATCCTCACAATCATGTTTGTAGACTGAATTTTAAATTGTTTTAATTGGATTTTAAATGGGTTAATAGCATTAGGGAATTTTTAGCACAGGGCATCTCGTATTTAATTGGATTTTAGCCTTAAATTATATTTATTATTGCTATTGTTTTGCATTTCCTGCTTTAATTTCCTGTGCACCGCCCTGAGTCCCTCCGGGGAGATAGGCGCAGTTATATAAATTTAATAAAATAAATAAAAATAAAAATAAAATAAAAAGGCAGAAAGTAAACAGTGTTTTCCTTTTTTTTTTTAAACAACAAGAAAGTGCAAAATGCGACCCAGGGTCCATTTCCCTTCGTGTGCAAAATACCTTTGTAAACTTTAAAAAGTCACTAAGATTGGAACGGGATGTAGTAAAACAGGAGCAAATTGGCAAACGGTGATTAAGGAAGAACAGATTGAAATCAGCGGCAGTTAAGATAACTCGGAAGTGCAGGAAGTCCTCGACTTACGACCACAACTGAGCCCAAAATTACCGTGGCTAAGCAGGAGAAGTTGCTGAGTGAGCTTCACCTCATTTTACAACCTTTCTTTGCCACGGTTGTTAAGCGAATCTCTGTTGTTAAGTTAGCCATGCGGTTGTTAAGTGAATCTGGCCTTGCCTTGTCTTTGCTTGTCAGAAGGTCGCAAAAGGGGATCACGTGACACCCCCCCCCCCCGGGAAATTGCAACCGTCGTAAATATGAGTCAGCTGCCAAGCGTCTGAATTCTTGGTCGCGTGACCCTGGGGATGCTGTGAACGGCCGGAAGTGTGAAAAACGGTCTTATGTCCCTTTTTTCAGCACCGTTCTAACTTTGAATGGTCACTAAGTGAATGGCTGTAAGTCGAGGACTAGCTGTAATCTTCTCCATCGATTTCTGCAAGTCGCTCTGAGCACAAATAAGTCTGAATCTGTTAATTCGCATAAAAAAGGAATTTGCAGCACAATGTGTGGCTCTTCACACAACCAAAACAGAAACAGCTGTGAAATACACACCAAGGGAGTGAGGTTTTGTATATTCGTAAAAATCTAATCAATCAAGAGTTTGAGAAACGTAATTTAAACATTAAAGGGGAAAAAAATCACGCTATAGTTTTGACTGGAACTTACTGTCATGGATTGGAGAAAATCACCTGCAATGGTGTCAGTTTTAGCCTGAACTTAAATCTCTAATTAATGGACCACAATTAGCGAAAAAATAAAATAAAATAGGAATATAATGATGGTTAGTAAACAAATTCACCCTGATCACCAACTATTTCTTTTCTCTCCCCTGATAGAAAGAGGAGCTTCAGAAATGGCAGTGTTTGCACAGGTAGTCCTCACTTAATGACTGTTCAAAGTTGTGACAGTGTTAAAGCTCTCTGCAACCCTTCCTCGCACTTGTGACCATCAGGATTGTCAAGCGTGCAATTTGCACAAGCAGCCCTAACAGAGAAGCTGGAAAGAAGATTGCTGAGATCTTGTGTGATGTTGAGAAGGGAAGGGAGGGCGCCGGCCCGATCATGGTCACATAGCTTTCTGCTTAGCGACCGAGCTGCCAGATGAGATTGTGGCCATTAAGCGAGGACTACCTGAAGGAATGCCACGCACAACACAACACGGTTAGGAAAGGCTGGGCTCAGCCATGCACAATGACAACCCACCATTACCTGCCTTTTAATCACAATCTGGAATTTTCTACAAGCCAGATTTGGTAGATTACTAGATAGTCCTTGAATTACGACCACCAGCATTTTTGTTGCTAACCAAGATGGCCGCTAAGTGATTTCATAACCTTTTTGATGCGTTTTTTTAAGGGAAGCCCTGCTGTTCACTTAACGACCATTCAGTGGTCATCGGACTGGCCAGTTGGGAAGGTTGCAAATGGCGACCACTTGACCCCAGAGATGCTGCAACCTTTGAAAAATTCACACTGGTTGCTGAGTGCCTGAATTCAGGTCACTGGAGCATGGGGCTGCTGCGACAGTCGTAAGTGCGAGGACTGGTTATGTCGCTTTTTCCCCACTGTTGTAGCTCCAAACAGCCGCTACACAAATGGTTGTACCTTGAAAACTATTTGTATCTCTACCTCAGTGACTTTCAGAAGGGTGGACTTGCAACTCCCGGAATTTCAAGGCAACATGGCTTCCTGGGGGATTATGGGAATTGGAGTCCATTCAGGGCAGGGTTGCTCCCAGCATTACTGCCAGTTTGCTCATAAATAGGTCTGTGTGCATGCGCAAAACATTTTCAAAATTAATTTCTGCAATGAAAATTGTTCTGCGCATGGGCAGAGCCTAAAATCAAGATGGCACCGCCCTCGGAAAACCGGTTTGGGGGGCGTGGCAGGCCTCGGTCGCTGCCAGTTCCCGCGATCCAGGAGGCTGCCAAGTTACTACCGTTTCGGTCGAACCGGTCCGAACCAATAGGAACCCACCACTGAGTCCATCCCTCTTAAAGCATGCTGATTAGGGAATTCTGGGAGTTGAAGTTCATGCATGCTGGGTTGGGGGATTCTGGGAGTTGAAGTCCACCCCTCTTAAAATCACTGGGCTTGAGAAACAGCACAGGTTCCTATTAAAATACAGCTCGATTTCTGCCTGCGTTAAAACCAATGCATCTCAAAGGCCGAAAGTAAAGCCTGCTTCCCTTTCAACTCTACCCGGATTCAAATCCTGCTACTCCCAAAAACAAAAAAAAATCTCTTCCCACCCCACCCCACCCCCCCAGCTGGGGCCTCAAATGTTGCTTCTGGGTTCCGATCCTGAGATTTCTGTCTTTAATCACCCCCAAATCTGCCACTTCAATTCATTTCATTTTCTGACAGACTTACGGGGGTGCACAAAACCGCAGCGTTCCATCCAAGGTGTTGAAATGCCCACTGGAAAATCTCCCATCCCCAAATTTCTTTCTCCGTTCTGTGTAAACATCGCCTATCCAGAATATTTTCATCCAACTTTTTCTCCCCGAGGATGACGAAGCCTGCAAAAAAGGCGTTCGACTGGGTAGACGACGATGCTGCATTAACAGCCATTCCCTTTTGGGTTATCTTCAACAGTTAAAGTGCACAGAGCCATCTAGATGGCTAGAGTCCCCATTTTTCCCTTGTTTTGGGGGATTAAAAATAGGAGGAATAAGACCGGTTTTTCTTTTTTTTCAGGTTCCTAGCAAGTCAGGTCTATTAAATCAACAGGCAGTTTGTTCACTAGCTTAAATTTCATATATATATGTGTGTGCTGGTATTGCTGTCTTCAGGTATTTTCCCGTGTATATAGCATGGAATTGTTATTGCAACGTTTCGGCAAGATCTCACTTGCCATCCTCAGGCTTCAGTCTGAGGATGGCAAGTGAGAAGCCTGAGGATGGCAAGTGAGTTTTGCCGAAACGTTGCAATAACAATTTCATGCTATATACACGGGAAAATACCCGAAGACAGCAATACCAGCATACCTACACCCTTGGAAATCTACGAAAGCAAATATGTGTGTGTGTGTGTGTGTGTGTGTTTTTGAGCTGATCAATAAATAAGTCAGGGAGACTAGGATAGATCTATTTCGAGCTTTTTAGCTCTCATCAGCTACCCATACCCTTACTGGGATTCAAACCGAGGCTGTATTATATATTAGGCAGAAGCCTTTGCCATTATGCCACCGGGTTCTCTTCCTGATCAGCTGAGACAGGAGGATAAGTATATACTTGTGTCACAACACCCTGTTAAGCCCCAATTAAGGGAGGAAGCATACTGCTCTCCTTTTCTGCCTTTCGGCTCATCACCAGAGACCATCTAGATTATTTATTGATCAGCTCAAAAAACCTAACACACACACACACACACACACATATATTTTCTCATGCCGATAAGTAAGCGGGATGGAGGCAACCTAGCCACGCCCGCCCATTCAGATTGCTAAAAGGTTCTCCTCCAGGTTTAGGGGCCAAGCAAGCCTATATAACAGTTTTAAACAAACCACAATCTTGAAGAAGTTCCCAGTGGATGAATAGACAGAAGCTGGGCTCAACCCAGCCCCGAAATTCACCGGCTCACTTATGGATGTCTTTCTGAAATGCCTGCTTGTCTGTATATTCACTTCGGCACGACGGCTTCCCGAAAAAAGGTAGGGTGAAGGCCAATCCAGACATTTAAAAAAAACCGAGAGAACATGAAACGTAGATTCCTAGGACCGGAAGGGACCTGAGAGGTCTTCTAGTCCAACCCCCTGCTCAAAGAAGGAGATCTTATACCATCCTGGTCAAATGGTTGTCCAGTCTGTTTTTGAAAAACTCCAGAAACGGAGCACCAGGAGAGGAGATACGCAGGCGCCCTGAAGACTTGACACCCAAAGCACTCTCGGAGTGACGAAGATGACCGCCGGTCGGCGCGACAGCTGACGTCAACGAAGATTTTGCAAACCACCTTGTCCCCTTTCCGCCCACTTCTTCCGAGATTCTCTCTAGCGCGTGGATAAATGTCAGGGTGCAGAGAAAGGCGGGGAGGGTGGGGGGAAAGGACCCCCATGAGGTGGTCAGATCAGCTGCCGAACCACCAAATCGAGGCTGTTTCGGTTCGCAGCTTTGAGTTCTTCCTTTTTGCAACTCAGAGAAAGTCCCTTGACGAGTTAGGGAAAGAACTTGGGGTCCCTTTGCAATTTGAACCAAACTCCCCCTCGTTTAATGACACCCCAATCAGGAAGACCTTCCCCTTGTTTTGATTTCTTTGTTTTGCGTTTGCTTTGTCCATCAATTCGCTTCCAGGAGGACGAAGAGGGGGGACCTCTGCTTCCCAGCTGCCCAAATCCTCTTTGGGGGGTTTGGGGGGGGGGGGTTCCTAGGTGAGTTTCCGGATCCTGCGGTTCTGCCGGTCGATATTCATGGTGGCCCGGTCCACGGAGGAGGTGATGACGTCCAAGCTTTCGTCCTGCCGTTCTAGCTCTGTTTCGGTTTCCAAGGCCAGGCACTTCAGCCTCCGGAGGATCTGGCAAGGGAAGAGAGGGGTTGTAGCCACTGGACTCCCGGGAGGGAAGGCCGGCACATCGGCCTGGCTGGCGGTGGGGGAGGCTGCCTTGAAGGGTGGTGTGTGGCACAGGCAGTCCTCGACTCACGACCGGTATCAGGACCGGAGGTGTGGTCGTTGAGTCGAGGCAGCCATGTAACCGGACTCGGGAGCTTAAGGAAGAGGGAGGAAATCAAATTGGCCAACTCAATTTCAGCTGGGCCCGGGCGAGCTGGGAGGTGCTTGGAAGTGTAGCTGGGAGCTGGGAGTGTATGACAAACTGAGTGACAGGAGGAGGAGGAGAAGGAGGAAAAAGACTGGTGGATCATTGGTGCCCTATGAACTTAGTTCTTTTGTTGCAGGCATTTTATTACCAAACTAGGTAACATCATCAGGGCTAGAAGGGAGAGGAGGAGGAAGAGGAGGAGGACTGGCAGGTGATTGGTTCTCTCTGAATTTGGTCCTTTTGTTGCAGACATTTTATGACCCAACTAGGTAACATCATCAGTGTTAGAAGGTTCTGGGGGGATGTTTTTCAGAGAGGAGGAGGAGGAGGGGAGGAGGAGGAGGAGAGAAAGAGGAGGAAAAAGACTGTGGGGTCCTTGGTGCCCTCTGAGCTTAGTTTTCTTGCAGACATTTTATTACCAAACTAGGTAACATCATCAGGGCTAGAAGGGAGAGGAGGAGGAAGAGGAGCAGAAGGAGGAGCGGGAGGAGGTGGAGGAGGCTAGTAGCCAAGCTGAGAAAGCACTAAGAACCCCTCATTTTAATCCTGAGCATAAAGAAAAGAAAGGAAGGGGAGAACGAGGAGAAAGAGAAGGCAGCCATGGAGAAAGAGGAGGAAATATGAGACAAGAAAGGAGAAGGAGAAGAAGGGAGGGGGAGAGGGGGGGAAAGGAAGAGGAGGAGACAAGGGGAGACCACAGACAGGGAGAAAGAGAAGGAGGAAACGGATAAGAAAGAGGGGAGTATGGGAAAGAAGGAAGAAGGAAGTACAGAGAAAAAGGAGGAAGAGGGAGAGAAGGGGGGAGGAGGGGATAGACAAGAAGGGAACGAAAGGAAAGAAGATGGAAATACAGTGAAAAAGGAGGTGGGGAATGAAGGGAGGGGGAGACGGGGAGTTAAACATGGAGGAAGAGGAGGAAAAAAGGAGGAGTGTGTGTGTGTGAGAGAGAAAGAGAAAGAAAGAGAGAGAGAGAAACAGACAGACAAAGGGGGATGGATGGATGGATGGATGGGGGAAGGAGAGAGGGAGGGAGGGAGGGATGCAGAGTCTGGCTTGAACCTCTTCGCTTTCCACCTGCCAGCTCCACACCACCCAGTTCCAGACCGACTGACCCAATACAGCCTCCCTCACAGCAACTGACCTTCACACGGCTGGACTTTTAGAGAAACTGGGCGGATCAGAAACAAGTGACCCCCATCACTGCAGGACTGAGAGGAGGAGGAGGAGTGGGGGGAAACCACCCTAAAATCTTGAGGTTCGCCCACCGCCTCCTCTCAGGATTTAAACTCCCATTATCCATTGGGTGGAGAGTGGGGGTCTTGAAGCAGCTGCAAGGAAGGCCGGGGGGGGGCTCTGTGCTGTACCCCTCCCCCCCACAAGGCATGGGAGGAAAGGGGAGGGCCCAGGGTCCTTCGTACCACGAATTCAGGAGCTCCTAGGACAGGGGTCTGCAAAGTCGGCTCTTTTAAGACTGGTGGACTTCAACTCCCAGAATTCCCCAGCCAGCATGGGAGGGAGGGGGGGAGGAGGAGGGGGAGGAGGAAGGACTATGGAATACTCTCTGGTGGTCTCTGAGCTGGGTGGTTTTCTTGCGGATGTCTCGTGACCCAACTAGGGAACATCATCAGTGGTCGAAAGGGAAAGGATTCGGCTCTTCTAGCACTTACTATAATAACCTAGTCGGGCCATGAAACTTCAAGGAAACAGCTAAGCTCAGAGACCATCATCCCCACTCCCTCCACCCCACCAACCCCCACTCCCTCCTAGCACTGATGCTGTTACCTAGTTGGGTCATGAAAGGCCTGCAAGGCTACCAGGAAGCTGAGAGAGAGAGACACACACACACACACACACACTCCGAGCCCCAAACATTCCCTCCCGTCCATGGCCCATTTCTCCCTCCTATGGGTGCCCCCAGGTGCCTTTGAGGAGGGTGGATCCCCTGGCTTCTTCCGTCCCCCACCCATTGCTCCTTCCTCAGGCCCCCTCAACAGAGGAGAGGGAGGGGAGGGAGGGAAGAAAGAAAAAGAAGGAAGGAAGGAGCGAAAGAAAGAAGGAAAGGAGAAGAAGAAAAAGAAAGGAAGGAAGGGAAGGGAAGGAAAGGAAAGGAAGAAATGAGTAAACAAAGAAAGGACAGAAGGAAGGATGGATGGAAGGAAGGAAGGAAAGAAAAAGAAAGAAGGAAAGAGGAAGGAAGGAAGGAAGAAGAAAAAGAAAGGAAGGAAAGAAAGAAATGAGTAAACAGAAAAAGGACAGATGGATGGATGGATGGAAAAAAAGAAAAAGAAAGAAGAAAAGAGGAAGGAAAGGAGTAGGAAGAAAAAGAAAAAGGAAGGAAAAGTAAGGAAGAAAGGAAGGAAGGAGGAAAGAAGGAAGGAAACAAAGAAGCAAAGAAAGAGGAAGGAAGAAGAGAAAGAAAGAAAGAAGAAAAGAAAGAGAAAGAAAGAAAGAAAGAGAAAGAAAGAAAGAAAGAAAGAAAGAAAGAAAGAAAGAAAGAAAGAAAGAATAGAAAAGGAGGTCTATTTAATCAATCTCAGCCACAGGGCCTACCTGGCGGATTTCCTGCGTTTCACTCTGGGAGACGACCTGCTTCTCCTTCTGCAGCTGAGTCTGATGCTGATGCTGCTCCTGGTGGTCTCCACTCCCTCGAGAGGAGGAGGAGGAGGAGGAGGCTGTGGCTCCAGCCTGAACTAGGCTTCCCACAAACCCAGTGGCTGCAAGGAGAGAAGCCCATAAAACGCCAGAGCTGACCCTGGCCCAGCCGAGCATGGATCTACTTCCCCATCTCTGGCCTCATCTATTGGCCAGGGAGTTTGCACAGGTAGTCCTCACTTTACGACCGCAACATTCTGGGACCAGAATGTCTCTGGCGGAACAAGGGGGTGGCCAAGAGGGATGTGCCCAATTTAACGATCGCTTTTGCTACGGTTGCTAAGTGAATCATTAAGTGAATGATCTGACCCGATCCCTCTTGCCGCCGTTAAGTGAGCCGCTGAAATTGTTCAGTGAATCCCATTGGATATGGCTTCTTTTGGCCACCGTTGTTAAGCGGATCACTGCAGTTGTCAATTGAATCACATGATGGTTAATCGGACCTGGCTTGTTAAATACACATGCAGGTTACTCTGAATCTTGATCCATGTGACCATGGGGGATGCTGCAACGGTCGTAAGTGTGAGAAACGGTCGTAAGCCACTTTTTATACTGCCCTTGTAACTTCCATCCCTAAACAAACTGGGCTTAAGTTGTAGGCATTTCTTGTTAGTTTATGTGTGCGGCCCCTTTTTTGGTCAATAAATAAAATAAGATACGCCGTAAGTAAATCAAGATTGAGTAGCCCTCTTCGTACATTGGGTGGCACTCTCGTCGAACCGTCACTAAAAGAACTGTCGTAACCCGAGGACGACCTGTTCTGCTAAGTTCAAAGGGTTAAACGAGCAGGACTACACTCGACTTTGCCGCACGGAGCTCTCTTGGACGAGACACTCCGCCAGCCCCCCCCCTTCTCTCTGTGGCCGAGATATTCCGCCAGCCCCCCCCCCCTCTGTGGCCGGGGTCTCTGCTGGAACAGGATACGCTGGGCTGAGTGGGGAGGGGGCGAGGGGGGTGAAAAGAGCCCCCTTTAGAGGAAGCTGCCACTGCCCCGAAGAAGCTCACTCCTCCCAGCATCCCTCTACACCGCGACAGCTGCCGGGGCTCTGGGCCAGAAAACCAGGCCGAAGAGCCGAGGCTGGCTCAGATTTTGGGGGGCCCGTGCCAGAGAGACTGGCCGGGTGTCAGCTCGGGATTGTGTTACTTCATGGAAAAGGCAGACACAAAAGCTGCGGCTAAAAATACAACACACACACACCCTTCCCCTCAAATCCTCCTCTTCCACCACCCTCTCCCGCCCAGGAGTTAATTACCGCAGACTCTTAATCCCCCCCCCCCCCGGCAATCCCTGGAATTAATTCGGTTCCCGGGCCAGCCGTTGGCTACCAGGGAGAGACATCGACGGCGGTCTAAATTTAACGCGGTTGACAATCCCGCCAGCCGAGCGGTGCAGGTGCAAAACTTTCCGCCGAGGACGCCTTGCAGGTAGATCTGCGACTGTCGGTTCAGGGAGTGTGTCCGAAGTTACAAAACAAAAAAAAACCAACAACTAAAAAGGGGACTTATGACTGTTTTTTCACACCTACGGCCGTCAGGTCGTTCCCCGTAGTTGCGCGATCAAAATTCAGAGTCTTGGCAACTGGCGTGTACTTACGACGGTTGTAGCGTCCCAGAGTCACGTGATTTCCCTTTTGTGACTTTCGGACGAGTGAAGTCAATGGGGAAGCCGGGTTTGCTTAACGACCACGTCACTCCCTTCAGTGACTCAATTAAAAAATGTAGCAAAAGAAGGTCGTAAAATGGGACAAGATAGTCCCTGATCAACCGTCTTGCTCAGCAAGGAAAATTTTGGATTCGATTGTGGCCGTAAGTCGAGGACGTCCTGAACAGGCAGTCCTTGACTTACAACAGTTCGTTTAGTGACAAGACTGGAAAAAGTGACTAATGACCAATTTTCACACTTATGACCGTCGCAGTATCCCGATGGCCACATAATCAAAATTCAGGAGCGTGGAGATCGGGTTCATATTTATGACGGTTGCAGTGTCCCGGGGTCACGCAATCCCCTTTGCGACCGTCTGACGAGCAATGTCAATGGAGGAACCAGATTCGTTTAACAACTGTACTCCTAACTTAATAACTGCAGTGATTCACTTAATGACCGTGGCAAGAAAGGTCGTGAAACGGGGCAAAAACTCGTTTAGCAATTGTTTTTGCTTAGGAACGGAAATTCAGGGCTCGATTGTGGTCGTAAGTCGAGGACTCCCTTCAACACTGACGCCCAGTCGCTTAGCAAGCATTCGTGATGGAAGTCGTGGTGGATGACCCTGAAAAGATTCGTATTTCTGGCGTTTGGCAAAGACCCACAGACACCCCACAGCGAATTTCATTACTGCAGGTTGAGTGAATGAACATGGCGATTCACTTAACAACCGGTGGGGAAAACCCGCCGTAAAATCGGGTCAGTCGGTTTCTCTATGCCCGGATGGGGATGGGCCTTCCTGCAAGCCACCTTAAAGTTCACAAGATGTATCCCGAGTGAAAAACCTGAGGAGATACTGAATGCCTTGCCTATCCCTCTGTCTTCCTACACACACACACACACACGAAATGCCGTAAACACTCTACCAGTGTCTACCTATCTAGGTATCATTTATCTTTTTCTATTCCTTTCTCTCTTTCTTTTTCTCTCCCCCCTCTCTCTTTCTCTTCCTCCCTCTATCTCTCTCACTCTTCCTTTCCCTCTCTCTCTTTCTCTCTTCCTCCCTCTCTCGCTCTTCCTCCCTCTTCCTCTCTTCCTCCCTCCCTCTCTCTTCCTCCCTCTCTTTCTCTTCCACCCTTTTTTTCTTCCTCCCTCTTTCACTTGCTCTTCCTCCCCCTCTTCCTCTCTCTCTTCCTCCCTCTCCCGCTCTCTCCCTTTCTTTCTCTCTTCCTCCCTCTCTCTTCCTCCCTTTCTCTCTCTCTCCCTCTCTCTTCCTCCTCCCTCTCTCAACTCTCTCTTCCTCCTCCCTCTCTTTCTTTTTGTCTCCCTCTCTCCCCCCTTTCTCTTTCACTTGCTCTTCCTCCCCCCACTCTTCCTCTCTCTCTTCCTCTTCCCCTGCTTTCTCTCTCTATATACTGTACATACATATAATCTCTATCTATCTATAAACATATATAATTACTTCTCTAACTCTCTGTATCTCTTTATCCACCCATCTATACATACATACATACATACATACATACATACATACATACATACATACATACGTACATATGCATTCAGTAGTCCTCAACTTACTACTATTTGTTTAGTGACCATGCAAGACTACAACAGCATTGAAAGGAATGACTTATGACCATGTTTCCTACTTATGACCATTGCGGCATCCCTGTGGTCATGTGAGCAAAATCCAGATGCTTGGCAACTGACTCCTATTTACGACGGTCCCAGTGACCTGGGGCCATGTGATCCCCTTTTGCGACCTTCTCACAAGCAAAGTCAATGGAGAAGCCTGATTCGCTTAACAATAGTGTGACTAACTCAACAACTGCAGCAATTCGCTTGACAACTGTGCCTCATCTGTGAGGACTACCTGTCTAAGGAATGATCAGGTACAGTGCTTGGTCGCCACCTAGTGGCCATTCTCAGTTGAAAAAAATGAGTTTTAGAGAAAAAAGAACAAGCCAGCATCTGGCCATTCTTGACAGATTGATGTTACTGATGTTTGTGACTTAAAGCAGAAGGAAAGGGCACCTACTGGTAATCCTATCAGTTGTGAATGCAAGCCATTTTATGCACAACAAGGAACAGCTGAAAAAGACTCACCAAGACAAATTATTATTTAATAATTGGGATTGTCCCGTCGTGAATTTAACCAGGATGAAGAAAACCAACCAGTTGTTCCATCTTCCAGGAGCTAAACTAGCATTTTACCACCTGGTGCCCATGAGTCCTTCGTTTAAAAACAAACTAGCTATTCCGGGCACCGAATTTCAGCAGCCGACCAACCCAAAGTGTGTTCTAATCTTTCATTTAATTTAATTTTAGCAGAAGGAACACAGTTGGTTAATGGCCAGCTTGTTCTAAGGGCCCGAAACTTCTTTTGCTTTTTAAGCATAACAGATCAGAAATTGTTGTTTCCTACATTTTTTTTTTTAGAATTTGGAAAATATGTCAGAAGGTAGATAAGAAGGATGCACTGAAATTAATTTTTAAAAATTGCAATTCATGGCATGAAATTTGGGCCAACTACACCCCTATGGCGAACAACAGGGTGGTTTAATGACTGCCCTGTTCGCTTAATAACTACTGAAAAGAATGTCATTAAAACAATCCTGGTCACGTGGTGAACCTTCTTTACGACTGCCATGGTTTATAACCGTAATGAGCAGGCTCCATGGAGGCGGTTATATTGAGGGCTAACAGTAGCCTTTCCCTTTGCTTCAGCAATTGTCTTGTAGCACAGGGGTCTCCAACCTTTGTAACTTTAAGTCTGAAGGACTTCAGCTCCCAGAATTCAGCTCCAGCTGGCTGGAGAATTCTGGGAGCTGAAGTCCTTCAGACTTAAAGTTACAAAGGTTGGAGACCCCTGTTGTAGCAGGGGAGAAGTAACTTTTTAGCTGCTCCAAATACAGATGCCCACGGCTGACCCCCACCCACCCCAACCAGCGACAACCACAAGGTAAATCAACATCCAAAGATTTTTGTCAAAAGAATACACAAATACAACCCAGTCATGCTTCTTTCAGCTGTGTGAGACTCTTACAACTTTGGGGCTTAAAGATATTTGAATACAGAATGGCAGAGTTGGAAGGGACCTTGGAGGTCTTCTAGTCCAACTCCCTGCTCAAGCAGGAGATCCTAACATTTTGTCCGGTCTCTTCTTAAAAAACTCCAGTGTTGGAGCACCCACAATTTCTGATGGAAAGCTGTTCCACTGGTTGATTGTCCTCACTGTCATGAAATTTCTTAGTTCTAAGTTGCTTCTCTCCTTGATTAGTTTCCACCCACTGCTTCTTGTTCTGCCCTCAGGTGCCTTGGAGAATAGTTTGACTCCCTCTTCTTTGGGGCAGGCCCTCAAGTATTGGGAGACTACTATCCTGCCTCCCCTGGTCCTTCTCTTCCCTAGACTAGCCATGCCCAGTTCCTGCAACCGTTCATCGTGTGTTTTAGCCTCCATTCCCTTACTCATCCTGGTTGCTCTTCTCTGCGCTCTTTCTAGAGTCTCCACATCTATTTTTGTATTGTGCTGTCCACAACTGGATGCAGTATTGCAAGAGCAATATAAAACAGCTACAGTTAGCCCTTGACTGGAGGTTGTGGTTGTGTTTTTAGTGGGAATTTTAGCACAGGCCCTTAATTTAATTCTTTTTATTCATATTTATTGTATTGAATACTATTTATTGGTTTTAATTTCCTGTGCACCGCCCTGGGTCCGTTTCGATGGAGAAGGCGAGGTATATAAATCGAATAAAATGAAAATGAAATGAAAATGTTTCTCCAAAATTTAGCCTTGTCGTTTTTTTAAATTCAACTCAGAACGGCCACTAGGTGGCGATCAACCAACACGCCTCATCAACCAGTCTATAGGTAGCCTTTGACTTATATAACCACTTATGTGAGCCCCAAATTCCCATTGCTAAGTGAGACAGTCATTAAGTGAGGGGTTTTTTTGTGAGTTAAGCGGATTATATTTCAGGCTCAACTGTACGGGCAGTCCTGCACATACGAATAGAGTTGAGCCACAAATTTCTGTCGCCAATCGAAACAGTCGTTAAGTGAGTCTTGCCCCATTGCATGACCTTTCCTGACACAGTGGCTAAGTGAATCCCTGCAGTTGTTAAGTCATTCACACAACCGTTAAGTGAACCTGGCTTCCCCCTTGACTTCGCTTGCCAGAAGGTCGCAAAAGAGGATCAAATGGCCCCGGGATGCTGCGAGCGTCATAAATATGAGTCAGTTGTCAAGCGTCTGGATTTTGATCACATAACTGCTGGGATGATGCAATTGTCAACTCTTAAAGTTGCCATGGTGAGGAAAGGGGGTGGGGGAAGCACATTCCGAGCATCCCTTCGGCTAGAGTCAGATCTCAGATTTCTACAGCAGGCTTGGGAGGGGTGCAACTCGTTGGAGAGTGTGATTTATGACACAGACTGAGGAACAGATCTAAACCTTCAAATGAGGTTTACATCCGACTGCCAAGCGGTATTTTCAGTGCCGTTGTAACCTCGAACGGTCAGTAAACAAATGGATGCAAATCAAGGACTACCTAAAACTTCTATTGATCCAGATACTATCTCTTTGTTGACGTAATGTAGGATCAGCGGTGGGTTTCACTTTTCTACCACTGGTTCGCCCAACGCATGAACCTTCCACACAGGCGCCCAGCCTCAAAAACGTGGCTAAAGAGGACCGCATAGAGCCAGGGCGGATAGGCAGGCCTGCGCGCACGGTCTTCGCTACTGGTTCGCCCGAATCAGTCTGAACCGGCTGAATACAACCTCTGCATAGGATCGCCTTGGCCATTTTGGCTGCCGCCTATCCGAAGATGGTGGTCTTCCTCCCCTCCCTCTTACCTGCTTGCCAAATGGAGCCCCCCGCCTCCTCCGGAGAAGACGCCCGCTTAGCCCGTGCCAGCGCCAAAGCGTCCTCTGAGAACTGAACCTTCTTGTTGAACTGCACCTCCAGGAACGGGATGGCTTCCGGCATCTTCGCGGACAGCAGCCGGTAGCAGATGTCCGGTTTGCCGATAAACCTCTGGCGCACGCAGATGTCGTACGGGCTGTTGACCCTGACGTCGTCCACGTCCCTCTTGTCGAACCAGTGCAGCAGCTGGGACTTGGCGTCGCAGATCCTCAGGCCGGACACTAAGAGGGTGAGGCTGCCCGGCTTGACGTGAGCGTCGGTCCGTTCGGTGATGATGACGGGGATGTGGACGATGACGCCATCTTTGTTTTTGGGGGGAGAAGCCGCGGGGTTCTCCTTCGCCTTCCCCGCTTCGGACACGGCCTTGGGGAGTTTCCCACCAAAAGGCCACCAAGATGGAGACTCAAGTTCGGACAATAACCTGGAAGAAGGGAAACGATCAGAAATGCGAGCAGTTCTCGACTTACGGCCATTCTTTTTGGGTTCGAACTTACAACGGCACGGGAAAAAGTAACTTATGACTGGTTTTTTCACACTTATGACTGGGGGGGGGGTCACACTGGAAATTGTCTCGTATTTACGACAGTCGCAGTGTCCCGGGAGTCATGCGATCCTCTTTTGCGACCTTCTGATAAACAAAGTCTAGGGGAAAGACAGATTCACCTAACGACCGTGGTAACTAATTTAGCAACCTCAGGGATCTGCTTAAACAATGGAGGCAAGAAAATTTGTAAAAAAGGGGCAGAACTGACTTGAAAGACGCCTCACTTAGCAACGGAAATTTGGGGCTCAATTGTGGTCATAAGTCGAGGACTTCCTCTACAGGTAGTTCCTTTACTTTCGGCTACAGGTGAGGCCAACATTTCTCGCAAAGCAGACCTCCAGATATTCTTCTATGTCTAGTATGCCTGGCTGGGGAATCCTGGGAGTTGACGTCCACCAGTCTTAAAAGAGCCAACTTTGCAAGACCCCTGGCCTAGACCCCTGCCAACTCCGTGACCCACCCTGGGGACGACCGGATCCCACACCCGTCCCGTTCAGAACCTGTGGCGCATCGCCATACCTGTCAGCCACATCCATCTCCGACTCGATCTTGTCCAGGCCTGTCATGATGTTATCGAACTGTTCGCCCTGGTGCTCCAGGACCTTCGCCGTATCTTCCAGGCGCTTCTCAGATCCCATCAGTAAGCCGGTCAATTCCTTGCCCTTGGACGTCTGGACGCAGGACGTCGGCGGCCTGGCTCCGCCGGGAGAGAGGAGCTGCTCTCTCCAAAAATGCTCCAGCACGTTGAAGATCACATTTCGGTTGGGTTGAAGGGAGCTGAACCAGTGCTTGGTGTTGTTCTCCAGAAGGGTGAGGGAACTGAAGATTAAGGTGGACGATTCTTTCTTGATCTCGCTGATGGAGGAAAGGGGAAAGCTGGCCAGGATCTCTCCAGATTTGTCCGCTGTAAACTTGACCGAAACCGGCGTCAGCAGCAATTTCCCGGGAATCCACTGCTTCCCCACGTTGAGATAATAGGAGCAGGACCAAGCATGGATGTGGATGTTGTCCTCCATGATCTTGTTTCTGAATTATTCCGCTTCCTCAGAGAAACAATGGACACCTTCCAAAGACAAAATACATTGTGCAATCAATGATTAGTAATTAATACACGGTACATTCACCTTTCACGAGCCTTATGACAAATAAAGGTAAAGGTTCCTCTTGCACATATATGCTAGTCGTTCCTGACTCTAGGGGGCGGTGCTCATCTGTTTGAAAGCCGAACAGCCAGTGCTGTCCGAAGACGTCTCCGTGGTCATGTGGCCAGCATGACTCAACACTGAAGGCGCACGGAACGCTGTTCCCTTCCCATCAAAAGTGGCTCCTATTTTTCTACTTGCATTTTTGACCTGCTTTTGAATGCTAGGTTGGCAGAAGCTGGGACAAAGCAACACGCTCACTCCGTTAGGCGGTGCTAGGGATTCGAACCGCCTGAACTGCCGACTTTCTGATCGACAAGCCCAGCGTCTTAGCCCGAGCCACCGCCTGCCCCTTATGACAAATACTTGTGTTCAAAACATTGAAGACGGTATGGCGAGAATCTGACTCGGGGGCTGTCCATCCTTGGCAACTTTCAGACCTGTAGACTTCAATTCCCAGAATCCTCATGCGTGGGGCTGGCTGGGGGATTCTGGGAATTGAAGGCCACAGGTCTGAAAGCAGCATCCAAGGAACGGCCGCTAATGCTTTAAAACCTTGAAATGTGAGCTCAATATCCTGAACCCCAAATCTTGAGCTTTGAATATCTGAAGCTGTGTTCTTCTTAATTAACTGCTGGGTTTACTAGTCCTCAATTTGTAATCCTAAACTTATAACCGTTTAATGAACGTTCAATTATTATTATTATTTTTTAAAGTGGCTTATATCCAGTACCCGCACTTACGACCGCTGCAGCATCCACACAGTCATGGGGTCAAACTTCGTATGCTTGACAAGGCATCCTGGGGTTGTGCGATTGTCATTTGCAACCTTCCACAGCAGCTTCTGGCAAGCAAACACAAATTCTATTAGTTCCATGAAACTAAACCCCAGACACAATCAATTATTCCCTTTCTCAATTGCCACCCTTCCCAAAAAATTTTTTAAAAAATGCAAGGACATGCAAATTTCGTTTAAAATAGACCCGTTCTATTTTGTCATTGCCATGCACTGAAGTTACACCGTGTCAAAAGCAACAAAAAGTTGTCCCTCTCTCTCTCTTCTTCTCTTCCCCCTCTGTCTCTCTCACTCACTTCCTTTCTCTCCTCCTCTCTTCCTCCCTCTCTCTCTCTTCCTCCCCCTCTTTTTCTCTCTCTCTTCCTCCCCCTTCTCTCTATCACCTCTCTCTCTATCTATATACTGTACATACACATATAATCTATCTATCTATCTATCTATCTATCTATCTATCTATCTATCTATCTATCTATCTATCATCTATCTATCTATCTATCTATCTATCTATCTACATATATAATTACCTCTTTCTCTAACTCTCTCTGTATCTCTCTATCCACCCATCTTGCTCATTTTAAATTGTGCGGACTTAAATTCCCCAGCCAGCCAGTTTTTGACCCCCCCAAAAACGTCAATTAAAGAAATGGGTTCACTTAATGTCCGCAGTAAAATAGTCATAAAATCAAGTCGAGTCACATAGTGACTCATTTAAAGAACACATCGCTTAATGACAGAAATTCTGGTCTCAACTATGATCCTTAGTTGAGGACCAACTATAACTTCAGACACATCAACATATGCAAAAAGAGATTGATTCACACGTGTATTATTGGTGGCTCAACAATTGCAAAAATAAATAAATAAAATAAAGCCAGTTCACAAACAATTAACCCTTCATTAACAATAACAGATGTTGGAATAATATTTAAGTATTCTGGACATCCATCGCAGTGTTTCTGAACCTTGTCAACTTGAAGATGCCTGGACTTCAACTCCCAGAATTCCCCAGCCAGCATTCGCTGGCTGGGGAATTCTGGGAATTGAAATCCAGGCATCTTCAAGTTGACAAGGTTCAGAAACACTGACCTATCGGAATAAAAGCAAATAAAGACATCTGACTCTGTTTGTTTGCTGTCTTTATCTCCCCTACCCAACCCACTAAATATCTTGTCTTAATTAAACACAGTATCTCCCCCATTTACCTGGACTGTCGGTGCTTTTGATAGCTTAGAAATTCTTAGTGATGTTGAGGCTTCTTGGTTTCAGAATCCCACAAAAAATTGCACAAAATTGTACAGATCAAAAACAAACGCACAAAAAACAAAAAATCTATCCCACTACATAAAATTCGCCACACACATCTAAAACTTACAAAAGAGATATTTGGGAGGGGGAAAATGATAATCCAAAGCAGGCATTTGACTGTCCACGGGAGAATCAAATGAACATCAAAGGAAGATGCTTGATATTATATATATACCTATATTGTTTTGATCTCGTGATTCATTGCCCAAGTCACCTAGTTACCACCCGGCTAGTCATTTTCTCACATGACGAAATGGAGGAAATGATTATTGCTCAGGTATCACATGCTGACCACAGTCATCATCACATCAGGAAGCCAGGTCTTATATTGGTACGGCTAGTCCTCGGCTTATGACCACAGCCAAGCCCAAAACCTATGTTGCTAAGGGAGACATTTTAGCCCATTCGCCACCTTCCTTGCCACAAAGCGAATCACTGCAGCTGTAAAATTAGTCACGCAGTTGTTAAGTGAATCTGGGCTTCCACGCTGACGTTGCTTGTCGGAAGGTCACAAAAGGGGATCGCGTGACTCCCCCCCCCCCCCCGGGACACTGCGAGCGTCATAAATACGAGTCAGTTGCCAAGCATCTGAATTTTGATCACGAGACCATGAGAATGGCCGCAAGGGTCGTTAAGTGTGAAAAAGTCAGAAGTCACCCTTGCAACTGCAGTCACTAAATGAACTGTTGTTAAGTCCAAGACAATGCCGACGGGTGGCGCCCAGGGGGAGAGCCTTCTCTGTGGCGGGGCCTGCCCTCTGGAACGACCTTTTCCCCGACCTTCGGATCATCACGGACCTACGCCTCTTCCGCCGGGCACTAAAGACACATCTATTTCAAGAGGCCGGCCTGGCTTAGTTTTAATGGGTAAAGTTTTAATTGATTTTAACCCTTTTTAATCTAAATTTTAGCACAGACCTTAATTTAATTTATTTTTAACTGTTTTGTAATGTATTGTTTTATATTTTTATATTTCTATGCACCGCCCTGAGTCCCCTAGGGCAGGGGTCTGCAAAGTTGGCTCTTTTAAGACTGGTGGACTTCAACTCCCAGAGTTCCCCAGCCAGCATAGCTGGCTGGGGAATTCTGGGAGTTGAAGTCCACCAGTCTTAAAAGAGCCAACTTTGCAGACCCCTGCCCTAGGGGAGAGAGGGCGGTATACAAATTTGAAAAATAAATAAAATAAATAAATGACTACCTGGTTGTTGTTTTTTTCCTTCTAAATTTAACTTAGATGCCTCCCGCCTTCATTATTCTCACAAATAACTCAAGGCAGCGAACACACAGATTCCTCATCCTATTTTCACCCAAAACAACAGCGCTGCGAGGTAGGTTGTTGGGCTGGGAAAGATTGATTGGGCAAAAGTCACCCGGCCGGCTATCGTGGCTAATGCAGGACTTGAACTCACCTCTAAAATTCTAGCCCAGGATTTTCAACGCCGGCCTTGATGGCATTATAATAGCTGTGTGTTTTCTTTGCTGCAAAGATGACGCAACCTTTACACCAGGGATCAATAAATCACACATCGGGGCCATCAAACATATTTTATGAGTCTATTTATTTTTCCGGGAGCCTTCCAGGAACTGCCCATGAAATAAAATATTAAAATATCATAGTATTTCCTTGTTTACTCCAAAGCAGAGCACTTGGTGGTGGGTTTTTTTTAAAAAAAAACAACACATAATTTTAAATTATTCATGCCAAGGCAGCCAGGAAATGCAACCTAAGTACAAGCTGTACCAGGAGAGGCGGTCAAATGCAAGACACAGGCAAAACAAGACCATTAAAGGGGGAAAAAGCTTTCAATCATTAAACCAGGAAGATTCGGGGAAGATTCCTCTCGCTTCTTAAAAAGCGTCCTTAGACAGGTAAGTTAGCCCTCGACATTCCCGTTGCTAAGTGAGAAAGTTAAGGGAGCCTTGCCCCGTTTTGAAACCTCTCTTGTGCCGCAGTTGTTAAGGGAATCACTGCAGTCGTCAAATTAGTGGCTTCCCCCATTGACTCCGATTGTCGGAGGCTCGCAAATGGGGATCAGGTGACAACGGGGCGTTGCCACCGTCGTAAATCTGAGTCAATTGCCAAGCGTTCGAATTTAGATTACGTGACTATGGGGATGTTGCAGTGGCCCTTAGGGTGAAAACCGGTCATAAGCCGCGGTGGCGCAGTGGTTAAGAGTGCAGTACTGCAAGCTACTTCTGCTGACTGCCGGCTGCCTGCAGTTTGGCAGATCTAATCTCACGAAACTCAAGGTTGACTCAGCCTTCCGTCCTTCCGAGGTGGGTAAAATGAGGACCCAAAATTGTTAGATAGATAGATAGATAGATTTTATTTTTCTATACCGCGTCCTCTCCCCAGGGGGACTCGGAGCGGTGCACAGGGAAAATTAAAACAGCATAAAATATATACATAAATAAATACAATAAAAACAAATTAAATCAACTGTCCCTGTACTAAAATTCCCATTTTAAAATTAACATTCCCTAACCCCTGAGGTAGAGACTAACCTAGGCCGGCCAAGCAGAAAAAGTGAGTTTTTAATTTCTGACGGAAGGAGCGGAGGTCCGTAGTTGTTCTAATGTCGGGGGGAAGGTCGTTCCAGAGGGCTGGGCCCGCCACAGAGAAGGCCCTTCCCCTGGGCGTCGCCCGCTGACAAAGTCTAGTGGACGGCACCCGGAGAAGTCCCTCTCTGGGGGAGCGAATGGGCCGGGAAGATGTATGGGGCAGAATCCGATCCCGCAGATAGCTAGGTCCCGAGCCATGGAGCGCTTTAAAGATGAGAACTAACACCTTGAAGCGCACCCGAAAGATGACAGGTAGCCAGTGCAGCTCGCGCAAGAGCGGTGTTACATGGGTATACCTTGCGGTACCCATTATTGCTCGCGCGGCTGCATTCTGGACCAGCTGAAGTCTTCGGGTGCACCTCAAGGGAAGCCCCATGTAGAGAGAGTTACAATAGTCCAGTCGGGATGTCACGAGAGCATGAGTGACTGTGCAAAGGGCGTCCCGATCCAATAGGGCGAACCAGGCGAACCTGGTAAAACGCCCTCCTGGCCACGGCTGTCACTTGATCTTCCATGGACAGCCGGGCATCCAGGAGGACACCCAAGTTGCGCACCCCATCCACAGGGGCAAGATGTTCGCCTCCTATGGCCAGCGATGGAGTCAGCTGGTTGAATCGGGCAGCCGGAAACCACAGCCACTCGGTCTTGGTCGAGTTGAGCCTGAGTCCGTTACTTCCCATCCAGATCCGTACGGCTTCCAGGCACTGGCACATCACCGCTACGGCATCGTTGGGGTGGCTAGGGGTAGATATATACAGCTGAGTATCATCAGCGTAGAGATGGTACTCTACCCCAAAGCCACGGATGATCTCACCCAGCGGCTTCATATATGTGTTGAACAGGAGAGGTGAGAGGACCGACCCCTGAGGAACCCCACATGTGAGGGGTCTCGGGGTCGACCTCTGCTCTCCTGCCCGCACAAATTGCGATCGGCCAGAGAGGTAGGAGGAGAACCACCGTAAAACGGTGGCTCCCACCCCCAACCCCTCCAGCCGATGCAATAGGATACCATGGTCGATGGTATCGAAAGCCGCCGAGAGGTCTAATAGGACCAGGATGGAGGAACAACCCCCATCTCTGGCCCTCCAGAGATCATCGACCAACGCGACCAATGCCGTCTCGGTGCTATGCCCGGGCCGAAAGCCGGACTGGCGCGGATCTAGATAGTTAACTTCCTCCAGGTGACGGGGAAACTGTTGTGCCACCACACTCTCAACAACCTTCGCCAAAAAGGGAAGGTTGGAGACTGGACGATAGTTGGTTAATAAAGCTGGATCCAAAGAGGGCTTCTTAAGGAGGGGCCTCACCATGGCCTCTTTTAGGGAAGCAGGTAAGGCACCCTCACTTAAGGATGCGTTGACAACCTCTTGGAGCCAGCCTCGTGTCACCTCCCAGGATGCCAGTACAAGCCAGGAGGGACACGGGTCCAATAAACATGTGGTGGCTCGCAGTCGCCCACGTAACCTGTCCATATCCTCGGAAGTAACGGAGTCAAACTCCTCCCAAACAAGATCTGTCTCGTGGCATCCCACTGGGCCATCAATGGGGGCTAACTCGTTCTGTATCTGAGCGATTTTCTCCTGCAGAAAAATCACAAATTCCTCTGCTCTAGCCTGCAGCGGGGCTTCCCGCACCCTCTGTTGAAGGAGGGAATGGGTCACCCTAAACAGGGCGGCAGGGCGGTTTTCTGCGGATGCTATGAGAGTGGCACAATGATGACGTTTGGCCACTCTCAGCGCCACAATGTAAGTCCGTAAATGGGCTCTTACCTGTGTCCGGTCAGATTCAGAACGGGTAGCCCTCCATCTTCTCTCTAGGCATCTCTTGTGGCGTTTCATCACCCTCAGCTCCTCGGTAAACCAAGGAGCCAGGGTGTTTCGGCGCCACAAGAGAGGCCGCAAGGGCGCGACCCGATCCAAGGCTCCCGTGGTCGCAATATTCCATGCGGCCACGAGGTCCCCCATCGGGGCGCGGGTCAGAGGTACAGGAAGTGGCCCAAGCGCCGTCTGGAACCCATCAGGGTCCATCAGACGCCTGGGGCGGAACCAAATAGGTGACTCAGGTTCCGCCTCCCCGCGGTGAGGGGCAGCGGTTGGAAAGTCGAGCCGGAGAAGTGAGTGGTCTGACCATGACAAGGGCGTGATGACTATATCCCCTATACCCAGATCACTCTTCCATTGGCCTGAGACAAAGATGAGATCCGGTGTATGTCCACCCTCGTGGATGGGGCCTTGAATTAGTTGGGTCAGGTCCATGGCCGTCATGGAAGCCATGAACTCCCGAGCTACCCCGGATGATTTGGCCGCCGATGGCAGATTAAAGTCCCCCATGACCAAAAGTCTGGGGGTCTCAACTGCCATCGTAGCGATCACCTCGAGGAGCTCGGGCAGGGCTGCTGTTACATAGCGGGGGGCCAGGTATACAACTAGCAAGCCCAACTGCCTCCCTAGGCCCCACTTCACGCAGAGGGACTCACAACCAGTAGTCTGTGGCACAATGGTCTCTCTCGGCTCTAGACCTTCCCTAATAATAACCGCTACCCCACCACCCCTGCCTAGGGCCCGAGGCTGATGAAAAGCGCGGTAACCTGGTGGGCACATTTCAACGAGGGGGAGTCCTCCCTCGTGGCCCAACCAGGTCTCCGCAATTCCTACCAGGTCCGGCTCCCCCTCTGACACAAGGTCATGAATGAGGGGACTCATAGGCTCTTTAAACTGCTTAGAGAGAGCTGTAAAGCAACAGGAAGTGATCTATCTATCTATCTATGTTACATTTTTGAGCTGATCAATAAATAAGTCAGGGAGACTAGGATAGATCTATTTCGAGCTTATTAGCTCTCATCAGCTGGCCATATCCTTACTGGGATTCGAACCAGGGCTGTATTACATGCCAGGCGAGAACCTTGCCATTAATCCAGCTAGGTTCTGTTCTTGTCAGCTGAGATAGGAGGATAGTTATATATAATTGTTTCCACAACACCCTGTTAGGCCCCAATTAAGGGAGGAAGCATACTGTTTCCTTTTTTGCCTTTTGGCTCATCACCAGAGACCATCTAGACAGAAAGCCATGAATTCCATTGTGTAATTTTTTTATATGTGTGATACGTTTTTGATTTATTGATCAGCTCAAAAACGTAAGACACATAAAAAAAATCACACAACGGAATTCATGGCTTTCTGTCTAGATGGTCTCTGGTGATGAGCCGAAAGGCAGAAAAGGAAACTCTATCTATCTATCTATCTATCTATCTATCTATCTATCTATCTATCTATCTATCTATCTATCTATCTATCTATCTATCTATCTATCATATCATCATCTATCATCATCTATCTGTCTGTCTGTCTGTCTGTCTGTCTAACCACAGTGGTTAGAGTGCAGTACTACAGTTTGGTACTGCAGTACTAAACCAATTTCATTGTAATTTTAGTACAATGACAATAAAGATTATTATTACAACTACTTCTGCTGCCTGCCGGCTGCCTGTAATTTGGCAGTTCGAATCTCACCAGCCTGAAGGTTGACTCAGCCTTCTGTCCTTCAGAGGTGGGTAAAATGAGGACCCGGATAGTTGGGGGCAAGGGGCCGTCTCTGTAAACCACTTAGAGAGGGCTGCGTAAAGCAAGGTATATAATTCTGACTGCTAAGTCCCTTTCTTAAGAGCTGGGGAACTTCAGCCATTAAACGAATCGTTGTGGACGCAGAACAAGGACTAGCCATATAGTAAATAGCGGCCAGCAGGACAGAGAACACCCCAACTCCCCTCTCTGTGCATTTTGATCCCTATCTCTCTATCTTATTAAAGTTTTATTTTAAAGGATTGTTTTTCCATTATTTTTTTTATTGTTTGGATATTTTTGCCTTGCTATTTATTCAAAGCCTGTAAGTCACCCGAGAGGGGGAGGTGTCTCCTTTGGCAACATGCGAAACGTCCGGACTGGTATAAGGTCTCCTGTTTGAACAGAGGTTTAGACTAGAAGACCTCTAAGGCCCCTTCCAACTCTGTATTCTGCAAGACGGGTGGCATACAAGATGGATGAACAGATAAGATATGAGTAAAATGTCTACAGAGGTGTTAATTGCATACAAAACACAGAACCTGACCACAACTACATTAATAGCTACAAATTATTTTTTGCAGGATGTCTAATCCAACCATCCATTTTGTATTTTGAATCCACTGGGCAGGAGTATTTACTTTTTCACACTTTGTGGGAAATTAATTGCAGGCGGTCCTTGACGTTCAGCCATTCATTTAGTTCAAAGTTGCAACAGCACTGAAAAAAGGGACTTATGACCACTGCAGCATTTCCATAGTCATGTGATCCATAGTCATGTGATCTAGACGCTTAGCAACTGGCTCCTATTTATGAGGGTGGTTGCAGTGTCCCAGGGTCACATTTATTTATTTATTTATTTGATTTATATAATAATAATTTAATAATAATTTATTATATTTATAAACCGCCCCCTCTCCCCGAAGGGACTCGGGGCGGTGTACAGAAAAATTAAAAACCAACTAAAAATATACAATACACACAAATTTAAAAATGAATTAAACTACCCTGTACAAAATTTAAAAACCATTAAAATTACCACCCATTAAAACCCAATACACAATTTGAGAAAACAGACTGGGGCGAGAAGCGTAGATTAGGCCAAGCCAGCCTGATGAAACAAATAGGTTTTAACTTTTTGGCGGAAGGCGCGGAGGTCCGTAGTCGTTCTAATATCCGAGGGGAAGGTCGTTCCAGAGAGTCGGACCCATCACAGAGAAGGCCCTTCCCCTGGGCGTCGCCCGCTAGCACTGCCTAGTGGACGGCACTCGGAGAAGTCCCTCTCTGTGGGAGCGAATCGGCCGCAGGGATGTATGGGGCAGGATACGATCCCGCAAATAGCTAGGTCCTGTGCCATGGAGCGCTTTAAAGATGATAATCAACACCTTGAAACGCACCCGAAAGGCCACAGGTAGCCAGTGCAGCTCGCGCAGGAGTGGTGTTAAGTGGGAGTATCTAGTGACTCCCATAACTGCCCGCGCAGCCGCGTTCTGGACCAGCTGTAGTCTCCAGGGACATCTCAAGGGGAGCCCCATGTAGAGAGCATTACAGTAGTCCAGCCGAGACGTCACAAGCGCATGAGTGACCGTGCGAAGGGCGTCCTGGTCCAATAGGGGACGCAACTGGTGTACCAGGCGAACCTGGTAAAATGCCCCCCTGGCCACAGCTGTCACATGGTCTTCTATAGACAGCCGGGAATCCAGGAGGACGCCTAAGTTGCGTGCCCGCTCCACGGGGGCTAGATGTTCGCCCCCTATGGCCAGTGATGGCGTCAACTGGTTGAACCGGGGCGCCGGTAGCCACAGCCACTCAGTCCGCTCCTATACCGCTCCTATCTCCATCAAGATGGACTCAGGGAGGTGCACAGGAAATTAAAAATCACGAGCAAAAATAATAGATACAGTGATAATATTTAAAATGAATAAAATTAAATAACCTGTGCTAAAAATTCCCATTAATAAATTCTAGAATCCCTTTACAAATTTGCTAAAATTAAATCGCATCTGAGCTCTAAGCTCTAGGCTAGACCGGCTTGGTGGAAAAGGTACGTCTTAAGTGAGCGGCGAAAGAGGGGAAGGTCCGTGATAATGCGAAGTTCGGGGAGTAGGTTGTTCCAGAGGCCTGGCCCTGCCACAGAGAAGGCCCTTCCCCTGGGCACCGCTAGTCGGCATTGACCGGCGGTTGGCACCCTGAGGAGGCCTCCCTGTGGGAGCAGATCGGTCGATGGGAGGTGTGTGGCAGGAGACGGTCCCGCAAATAACAAGGCCCCGTGCCATGGAGCAATTTAAAGATGGTAACAAGCACCTTGAAGCACACCCGGAAGGCCACCGGCAGCCAGTGCAGCTCACGCAGGAGAGGTATTACGTGGGAGCATCGTGAAGCTCCCAAAATCTCCTGCGCGGCCACATTCTGCACTAACTGGAGCCTCTGGATGCACCTCAAGGGGAGCCCCATGAGAGAGCATTACAATAGTCTAGGCGGGACGTAACGAGCGCAGTGCGGAGGGCGTCCCGGTCAAGAAAGGGGCGCAACTGGTGTACCAGGTGAACCTGGTAAAAGGCCCCCCTGGTCACGGCCGTCACATGGTCGTCTAAGGACAGCCGTGAGTCCAGGACGCCTAGGTTGCGAGCCCTTTCCACGGGGGCCAGTGACTCACCCCCGATGACCAGCAATGGAATCAGCTGGTTATGCCGGGATGCTGGGAACCACAGCCACTCGGTCTTAGACGGGTTGAGCCGAAGTTTGTTACTTTCCATCCAGACCCGCTTCATCACCCTTAGCTCCTCGGAGAACCAAGGGGCCAGGGTGGATCGGCACCGCGTGAGAGGCTGCAAGGGCACAACCCGGTCCAAGGCCCCCATAGCCGCACTATTCCATGTGGCCACTAGGTCCTCAGTCAAGTCGCGGGTTAGGGCGACAGGTATAGGCCCAAGCTCCGTCTGGAACCTCTCTGGGTCCATCAGGCGCCTGGGGCGGAACCATCTTAGTATCTCTGGCTCCGCCTCCCCGCGGTAGGGTATAGCGGTTGGGAAGTCAAGCTGAAGGAGAGAGTGATCTGACCATGACAGGGGTTCGATGACTAATTCCCCTACTCCTAGATCACTCAACCACTGGCCAGAGGCAAAAATTAGGTCTAGTGTGTTTCCCCCTGCATGCGTGGGGCCATGAATTACTTGGGTCAGGTCCATGGCCGTCATGGAGGCCATGAACTCCGGAGCCACCTCGGATGTCTCGCCTACCCATGGCAGGTTGAAATCCCCCATGACTAAAAGTCTGGGGGTGTCAACCACCACCCCGGCGATCTCGAGGAGCTCGGGCAGGGCTGCTGATACATAGCGGGGAGCCAGGTACACAACCAGAAGGCCCAACTGCCTCCCACGGCCCCATTTCACATACAGGGATTCACACCCGACTACCTGAGGCACAGTGGCCTCCTTTGGCTTAAGACCCTCCTTAATAATAACCGCCACCCCACTACCCCTACCCTTGGCCTTAGGCCGATGGAATGCCAGGTAACCTGGCGGGCACATTTCTATGAGGGCTGCACCTCCCTCGTACCCCGACCAGGTTTCCGTGGTACCCACCAGGTCCAGCTCCCCCTCCAAAACTAGATCGTAAATGAGGGGGGCTTTGTTCACCACAGACCTGGCGTTGCACAACATCAGTCTGGGGCCCAGGCTCTGTGATTCCCAACCTCCTAGGTTGCGGGAGGAGCTCAGGGGGTCGGGGCGGGCGACTGCTTGTAGACAGCGGGTACGAACCCCCGACAGTTGACACGGCCCCCAGCTCTCGCCATACGTGCCCCTCCCCAGGACCGTCATGATGGAAAGGCCCTCGAAGGGATCAAACGCCACCCCACTCTCTATGTCGGACCCTCTACCCTCCATTTCGCCGCCATTGGCCGGTCTAGTAATCTGTCCGGTTGAACCAGTATAAATAAACCCACCCGCCTCCCTGGAACCCCTTAAAACCCGGGTTAGAAAACTAACTAAAAATCCCCGCAGCTTGCGTTTTGCCCATGATCCCCTCTTGCGACCTTTTTATAAGAAAAGTCACTGGGGAAGTGAGAAATGTCTTAGTTTTGGCCCCATTCTAAGACCTTTCTTGCCACAGTTGTTAAGTGAACCCCTGCAGCTGTTAAATTAGTGTTCTGACCTCCCCTTTCTCCAACTAATACAAGACTGGCTGCTTGCCCCTGACTCTCTTGGCTGCTTGCCTGAATGACTCTGAACAGATACGAAGCTTCCTAACTCGACTAAACACGAACCTGAAAATCAACACAAATAAACACGAACCTAGAAATCCAATGTTGTTCTCTGCCAGGGCTTTCTTAGCAAAGACTTCCTTTTAAACCCTCTTGGGAGGAGCCAGTCATTAGGCAGCTGGGACTAATTCACATCCTACGAGTTCGCTTCTGATGCAACTGAAGCCTTCTTTTTTCAGCCCTTCTCACTCTAGCATCAGGGACAAACTGGCCTTGAGCCTCCCCACTACTCCAAGACCCAGGTGCCTCCTGATGACCAGCCGGGCTCTCTGCTCTCTCAAGGTCGCCCTCCTCCTCCTCCAGAGCAGACTCATAGGACCCCTCACTAGAGGAGTCCATCAGCAGCTCATCCAGAGCCGGCTGGGCCACAACAATTAGTAACACTGTTAAGAGGATCCAGCTTCACTGTTGACTTTGCTTGTAGCAAGATTGCAAAAGGGGATCATGTGACAACCCCACCCCGGGATTCTGCAACGGTCATAAATAAGAATCAGTTGCCAAGTGTCAGAATTTTGATCGCGTGACCGTGGGGATGCTGCTATGGTCATTAGCGTGATCACTTTTTTCAATGAGATTGCAAATTCAAATAGTCACTAAATGAACTGTTGTAAGTCAAGAACTACCTGTATCCATACTGTTTGATGATGCTTTGTAATCTGAATAGAATAATAGAGAATAGAATAGGAATAAGTTAGGATATAGGATATAGAATAGGGTAAATGGAATGAAGAACAGAATAGAACAAAACAGAACAGAATGGAATTCAGAATAGAACACAGAACACAGAATAGTAGAATATAGAATAGAATAGAGAATAGAATGGAATTCAGAATAGAATAGAATATAGAATAGAAAACAGAACAGAATGGAGTTCAAAATAGAATAGAATATAGAATAGAAAACAGAATAGAATGGAATGGAATGGAATTCAGAATAGAATATAGAATAGGATAGGATAGGATAGAATAGGATGGGATAGGATTCAGAGTAGAATAGAATATAGAATAGAGTAGAATAGAATATAGAATAGAATAGAATAGAAAATAGAACAGGAGAGAATAGAATTCAGAATAGAATAGAATAATATTCTATTCGAGGCCGATGGTTACAAACGGTCAAGTGTCACAACCCCCGCAGGCTAGGCGGTCAGGGAGTACAGAGCCAGGGCCTACGGCTGATGTTCTGCAATGCCAGGTCCGTGGTCAACAAAGCCCCCCTCGTCCATGACCTCGTGTCAGAGGGGGAGCCGGACCTGGTAGGAATTGCGGAGACCTGGTTGGTCCACGAGGGAGGACTCCCCCTCGTTGAAATGTGCCCACCAGGTTACCGCGCTTTTCATCAGCCTCGGGCCCTAGGCAGGGGTGGTGGGGTAGCGGTTATTATTAGGGAAGGTCTGGAGCCAAGAGAGACCATTGTGCCACAGACCACCGGTTGTGAGTCCCTCTGTGTGAAGTGGGGCCTAGGGAGGCAGTTGGCTTGCTGGTTGTATACCTGGCTCCCCGCTATGTAACAGCAGCCCTGCCCGAGCTCCTCGAGGTGATCGCTACGATGGCAGTTGAGACCCCCAGACTTTTAGTCATGGGGGACTTTAATCTGCCATCGGTGGGCGAATCATCCGGGGTAGCTCGGGAGTTCATGGCTTCCATGACGGCCATGGACCTGACCCAACTAATTCAAGGCCCCATCCACGAGGGTGGACATACACCGGATCTCATCTTTGTCTCAGGCCAATGGAAGAGTGATCTGGGTATAGGGGACATAGTCATCACACCCTTGTCATGGTCAGACCACTCACTTCTCTGGCTCGACTTTCCGACCGCTGCCCCTCATCGCGGGGAGGCGGAACCTGAGTCACCAATTTGGTTCCGCCCCAGGCGCCTGATGGACCCTGATGGGTTCCAGACGGCGCTTGGGCCACTTCCTGTACCCCTGACCCGCGCCCCGATGGAGGACCTCGTGGCCGCATGGAATACTGCGACCACGGGAGTCTTGGATCGGGTCGCGCCCTTGCGGCCTCTCTTGCGGCGGGGAGCCACCCTGGCTTCTTGGTTTACCGAGGAGCTAGGGGTGATGAAACGCCACAAGAGATGCCTAGAGAGAAGATGGAGGTCTACCCATTCTGAATCTGACCGGACACAGGTAAGAGCCCATTTACGGACTTACATTGTGGCGCTGAGAGTGGCCAAACGTCATCATTGTGCCACCCTCATAGCATCCGCAGAAAACCGCCCTGCCGCCCTGTTTAGGGTGACCCGCTCCCTCCTTCAACAGAGGGTGCGGGAAGCCCCGCTACCGGGTAGAGCAGAGGAATTTGTGACTTTTCTGCAGGGGAAAATCGCTCAGATACAGAACGAGTTAGCCCCCATTGATGGCCCAGTGGGATGCCACGAGGCAGATCTTATTTGGGAGGAGTTTGACTCCGTTACGTCCGAGGATATGGACAGGTTACGTGGGCGACTGCAAGCCACCACATGTTTATTGGACCCGTGTCCCTCCTGGCTTGTACTGGCATCCTGGGAGGTGACACGAGGCTGGCTCCAAGAGGTTGTCAACGCATCCTTAAGTGAGGGTTCCTTGTCTACTTCCCTAAAAGAGGCTATGGTGAGGCCCCTCCTTAAGAAGCCCTCTTTGGATCCAGCTTTATTAACCAACTATCGTCCAGTCTCCAACCTTCCCTTTCTGGCGAAGGTTGTTGAGAGTGTGGTGGCACAACAGTTTCCCCGTCACCTGGAGGAAGTTGATTATCTAGACCCGCACCAGTCCAGCTTTCGGCCCGGGCATAGCACCGAGACGGCATTGGTCGCGTTGGTCGATGATCTCTGGAGGGCCAGAGATGGGGGTTGTTCCTCCATCCTGGTCCTATTAGACCTCTCGGCGACTTTTGATACCATCGACCATGGTATCCTATTGCATCGGCTGGGGGGGTTGGGGGTGGGAGCCACCGTTTTACGGTGGTTCTCCTCCTACCTCTCTGGCCGATCGCAATTTGTGTTGACAGGAGAGCAGAGGTCGACCCCGAGACCCCTCACATGTGGGGTGCCTCAGGGGTCGGTCCTCTCGCCTCTCCTGTTTAACACATATATGAAGCCGCTGGGTGAGATCATCCGTGGTTTTGGGGTAGAGTACCATCTCTACGCTGATGATACTCAGCTGTATATATCTACCCCAAACCACCCCAACGATGCCGTAGCGGTGATGTGCCAGTGCCTGGAAGCCGTACGGATCTGGATGGGAAGAAACGGACTCAAGCTCAACCCGACCAAGACCGAGTGGCTGTGGTTTCCGGCTGCCCGATTCAACCAGCTGATTCCATCGCTGGCCATTGGGGGCGAACATCTTGCCCCAGTGGATGGGGCGCGCAACTTGGGTGTCCTCCTGGATGCCCGGCTGTCCATGGAAGACCAAGTGACAGCCGTGGCCAGGAGGGCATTTTACCAGGTCCGCCTGGTTCGCCAGTTGCGCCCCCTATTGGATCGGGACGCCCTTTGCACAGTCACTCATGCTCTCGTGACATCCCGACTGGACTATTGTAACTCTCTCTATATGGGGCTCCCCTTGAGGTGCACCCGAAGACTTCAGCTGGTCCAGAATGCAGCCGCGCGAGCAATCATGGGTACCGCAAGGTATACCCATGTAACACCGCTCTTGCGCGAGTTGCACTGGCTACCTGTCGTCTTTCGGGTGCGCTTCAAGGTGCTAGTTCTCATCTTTAAAGCGCTCCATGGCTCGGGACCTAGCTATCTGCAGGATCGGATTCTGCCCCATACATCCTCCCGGCCGATTCGCTCCCACAGAGAGGGACTTCTCTGGGTGCCGTCCACTAGACTTTGTCAGCCCAGGGGAAGGGCCTTCTTTGTGGCGGGCCCAGCCCTCTGGAACGACCTTCCCCCCGACATTAGAACAACTACGGACCTCCGCTCCTTCCGTCAGAAATTAAAAACTCACTTTTTCTGCTTGGCCGGCCTAGGTTAGTCTCTACCTCAGGGGTTAGGAAATGTTAATTTTAAAATGGGAATTTTAGCGCAGGGATAGTTAGATTTAATTTGTTTTTATTGTATTTATGTATGTATATATTTTATGTTGTTTTAATTTCTCCCTGTGCACTGCTCCGAGTCCCCTCGGGGAGAGGACGCGGTTATATAAATAAATATTCTATTCTATTCTAATATAGAATAGAATAGAATAAAATGGAATGGAATTCAGAATAGAATATAGAATGTAGAACAGGATAGGATAGAATTCAGAATAAAAAGAATAGGATAGGATAGGATTAAGAGTAGAATAGAGTATAGTATAGAATAGAATATAGAACAGGATAGAATTCAGAATAGAATATAGAATAGAATAGAATAAAATGGAATGGACTTCAGAATAGAATATAGGATAGGATAGAATTCAGAAAAAAAGAATAGGGTAGGATAGGATAGGATTCAGAGTAGAATAGAATATAGAATGGGATAGGATAGAATTCAGAATAAAAAGAATAGGGTAGGATAGAATAGAATATAGAATAGAATATAGAATAGAATAAAATGGAATGGACTTCAGAATAGAATATAGAATGGGATAGGATAGAATTCAGAATAAAAAGAATAGGGTAGGATAGGATAGAATATAGAATAGAATATAGAATAGAATAAAATGGAATGGACTTCAGAATAGAATATAGAATGGGATAGGATAGAATTCAGAATAAAAAGAATAGGGTAGGATAGGATAGGATAGAATATAGAATAGAATATAGAATAGAATATAGAATAGAATAAAATGGAATGGACTTCAGAATAGAATATAGAATGGGATAGGATAGAATTCAGAATAAAAAGAATAGGGTAGGATAGGATAGGATTCAGAGTAGAATAGAATATATAATAGAATATAGAATAGAATAGAGTAATAATTTCATGGTCCCTTCAAATGTAGACTAATCGGCATGCAAATTAAAATGAAATGTCTCTGCCTGCAGCTCTCAAAGGGTCGCCATCTCCAGTAGACCCTGCATGAACGTGACAGGATGAGTAAATAAATAAAACAAGAACAAAACTATGCATTTAACCACGTGCACGCACACACTCACATTATACGACACCCGCACAACCCAGCCTCTAATTTGTGCGTGTGTGTGTCCCTGAGGAGAAAAGCTCACCGGTGTTTACCATGGTCCCAGGCAGACAGACGTTGGGGGGGGGGGGGGATCTTCTTCATCTGCATCAGAGGCTCCTGCAACGGGGGGGAGGGGATTCCCCTTGAAGTGGGGAGGGGCAGGAGGGGGGAGGGGCACCTGGGGACCTCACTGCCCCCCCAACCACTCAGGACCCCCCAGCTGCCGCCCCCTCCCCTCCTCCCCTCCCCCACAAAGAAGGGGGCGAAGGCCTGGCCCTCTCCCCTCCCTCCCTGGGCTTACCCAGCCCGCAGACTACAACTCCCGGCAGCCCTTGCGCCAGCCTGACGAGCCCCCCACGGCGAGATATTGGGGAGGGGGCTTCCGTAGGGCAACGCCGACCCGCCCCCACGCTCCCGGGAACGGCCGCCGTGCCCGCCGGGGCTCCTCACCGGTCGCTCGCGACAGGCGGCGGTGAAAGAGCCGCGGTCAATCCGCCATTGCTGGAGTCTCCCCCTACTTTCTGTTTGTTTGTTTTTTTCTCCTCCTCCCTCCCTCATGACACTCGCCACGCGCCTGCGCAAACCCGGCGCGCCCTTAGATTGGGCCCCGGCGAGGGAAGTCGCACGCAGGCGCGGCTCGAGGAGGTAGGGAGGCGTTCCGCAAGACGCATGCGCACAGACGCGCGGCGGGCGGGGACGGAGCTGCGGGAGGGCCTAGGGGTGGCGGTTTGGTTCTGCCGCGAGACGGCTGAGGGCGCATGCGCAGCCAGTTGGGCGCGTCCTCTGAGGGGTCCGAAGAAGAAGCGGCGGCAGCGGCGGCCGGGTTAGTCGGGGGGGGAGGGGGGGGGCAGGTTTGCGCATGCGCGTGGCTGTGGTGGGTTGTTGAGGGTGCGGCGGGGGGGGAGCTGAAAGGAAAACGATGAGGGGGGGTTGCGGGGCCTTTTTTCAGGCGTTCTGAGGGGGAGTATTGGACTACAGATCCCATCACCCCCATCTCTCTCGCGTCCAGCTAACCTCTATCCCTCTAGGCCAGGGGTCTGCAAAGTCGGCTCTTTTAAGACTGGTGGACTTCAACTCCCAGAGTTCCCCAGCCAGCATAGCTGGCTGGAGAATTCTGGGAGTTGAAGTCCACCAGTCTTAAAAGAGCCGACTTTGCAGACCCCTGCTCTAGGCTAACCACTGGACTACAATTCCCATCTCCATTTAGACATTGGACAGCTTTTCCCGCGCCCTCAGTCCAGAAAGCAACTGACTCCAACTCCCATCTTCCACCCCCCTGTGGCCATTGCATTGCAATCCCCACGCCCTCACTCCAGAAAGTGACTACAACTCCCATCTTCCACCCCCCTGTGGCCATTGCATTGCAATCCCCACGCCCTCGCTCCAGAAAGTGACTACAACTCCCATCTTCCACTCTCTGTGGCCATTAGGCTGCAGGTCCTTTGCACCCTGTAGTATTATAGATTGATGTTTCCTTGTTTCTGGTAAAAAAATATATATAAAAACTGGATAAGATTTAATAATTATTTCTTGATATAATCACCTTAAAGTTTTTGCCTTTGGTTAAAAATTGAAATTCCAAAAAAAAAATTGAAATATTGGGAAGATAATTATAATTGCTCAAGTTTCAAATGGATGAATTTGGGCAAGTCCCTTTCTCTCTTAACCCAACCCACCTTGCAGGGTTGTTGTGATGGGAAAAATAGGAAATAGCTGTATACTATATTGATGAAATGTGCGCATCTGGAGTTATGTATTAAAAAAGGAGGATTAAAAAATTATGTATATAGGGTGTCTCATGTAATACAGATAGTTCTCAACTTAAGCCCCAGATTTATGTTGCTAAATGAACCATTTCAAACAAGTCTGCCCCATTTTATGACCTTTCTTGTTACAGTTGTTAAGTGAATGTTAAGTTGTTAAATTTATCACACAGTGATTAAGTGAATCTGGCTTCCCCATTGACTTTGCTTGTCAGAAGGTCGTAAAAGGGGATCACCTCATCCTGGGACACTGACCGTCGCCACTATGAACCAGTTGCCAGCCATCTGAATTTTGATCAATGTGACCATGGAGGATGCTGCAACGGTCGTAAGTGTGAAAAATGATTGCAAGTCACTTTTTTTCAGTGCCGTAAGTTTGAACGGTCACTAAATGATCTGTTGTAAGTCGAGGACGACCTAAATATCAGTTTCTGGCAAAAATAATAACCAATTTTGTTGTATTTATGTACATTGACAATAAAGATTATACTTATAAAAATAAATTAGCATCACATGACTGCTGGGTGCTGCAAATGGCTATAATGATGGCCAAAATGTGATCACGTGACCCGGGAGGAGAGATTCATTGCAACTTTAAATGTGGGTCATAAGTAGGTTTTTTTTTCAGGGTCCGTCGTAACATCAAACAGGTTTTAAGCACTCAGTCGTAAGTTGAGGACTATCTGAATGGGAAGACTGATGAAGAGCTCATGATTGTACAGATCCCTCATTTTATTTAGGTGGAGCAGATGGAAATGGACGCATTATAATTCTACCATTATAAATGAATTAAAAAGTCTCAGCATCAGTCCGAAGAAGGGATGACTAGGGGTCATTATGCAAATGCATTTCTCTGCCATGATTAATTCTAATTTTTCATGGTTCTGCCACCCTGCTGGAATGAACTACAATGAGGCCAGCAAATTGGCAGTGAGTGTGTGTGTGTGTTCACCTCATCTTTTGTGTATTCCCACTGTTCATTTTCAGGCGTAAGGTTGGCTGTTCATTTCAGGACAAATCTGCTCTGCTTTGGATTTATGGAACTTGCGTTTCTATGATTGACAGTTTGAGGTCACTGCTTGCAAAGCGAATGTGCCAGCAGTAGTTTGTTCAATTAATCTTGCAGACAAACCGGGCACTGTTTGGCTCTAGGACAAGTTATTATCTGTCCAAAAGATCTACACATTGTGGAATCAGAAGCACTCAAACCAGGAGCATGCCACATCAGAAATAAAATTTAAAGATCTGCTTCCTCCCATTTGCAAAGAACAGTTTGCAAAAACAAGAGAATGCCTTTGCATTAAAAAAAAAGCAGGTCTAGTAAACCAGATTTAAGGACCTTGGGGGTCTTCTAGTCCAACTCCTGCTCAAGCAGGAGACCCTGTATCATTTAAGACAAATGGCTCTCCAATCTTAAAAACTTTCAATTTCTGGAGTCAAGATTAATTGTTCTAACTTTCAGGAAATTTCTCCTCAGTTCTAAGTTGCTTCTCTCCTTGATTACTTTTCACCCATTGCTTCTTGTCCTGCCCTCAGGTTCTTTGGGGAATAGCTTGACTGCCTCTTCTTTGGGGCAACCCCTGAGATATTGGAAGACTGCTATCATGTCTCCCCTGGTCCATCTTTTCATTCAACTAGACATCCCCAGTTCCTGCAACCATTCTTCATATGTTTCAGCCCTCATTCTCTTTCTTGTTCTTCTCTACACGCTTTCTAGAAACTTCAACATTTTTTCTCTATTGTGGCGACCACAACTGGATGCAAGTATTCCCAGTGTGGCCTTCCCAAGGCCTTATAAAGTGGTAATAACCCTTCACGTGATCTTGATTCTCTCCCTCTGTTGATGCAGCCTAGGATTGCATTGGTCCTTGTGGCTGAAGCCACATATTGCTGGCTCCCATTTAAGTGATTGTCCATAAGGACTCCAAGACCCCTCTTGCAGATACCACTATTGGGCCAGGTACCACCTGTTCTGTACCTGTGCATTTGGTTTTTCTTGCCTAAATGTAAAACCTTACTTTTGCTGCACTTGCATCTTTTGCAGCAAGAAGAAAAATATCAGGCACTTTGCTGAGGGTAAATCTTCATCCCTGCAGGCGCCCATCTTTTTCATCTAAATAAAATGAAGGGACTGTGCAATCTTGACCTATTATTCATCCGTCTTCCCATTCAGATAGTCCTCGACTGGGGAAAGGGAGAGGTTTATAAATCCAAATAAATAAATTAAATAATAATAAATAAACTAATAAATAAATAAATAAATAAATAATAAATAATAAATAAATAAAATAATAAATAATAAATAATAATAAATAAATAATAAAATGGATGCTTAGCAGCCATTTGAAGATACAACAGACCCTCAAAAACCTACTTACGACCCACATTGAAAGTTACAATGAAAACTCCCTGGTCACGTTTTGAGCGTTTGGCACTCATTTGCAGCATCCCACAGTCAGCTAATGGTAATTTATGACATTTTTGCTGGAAACTGACATTTAGATAACCCTCGACTTAAAACAGTTCATTTAGTGACTGTTCAAAGTTACAACAGCACTGAAAAAAATGACTTACGGCACTTTTTCACACTTATGACTGTTGCAGCATCCCCTTGGTCACCTCTTCAGAATTCAGACAACTGGCAACTGACTCTCATCTATGACAGTATCCCAGGGTCACGCAGTCCCCTTTTGTGACCTTCTGACAAAGTCAGTGGGGAAGCTGGATTCATTTAACAACCATTTTACTAACTTAACAGTGGCAGTGATTCAACCATGGCAAGAAAGGTTGTAAAATGGGCAAAACTCATTGAACAAATATCTCGCTTATCAAGATAAATTTTAGGCTCAGTTGTGGTCATAAGTCGAGGATTACCTTTACTTGAAATTTCCTGGAAAAAATGCCCCATAACCAGGGTGGTTTTGATTTAAATCAAGTTGATTTAAATCACGATTTAAATCATGATCTAAATCACTAGTAAAAAAGCTTGATTTAAATCATAGTTTTCTACATAAAGACTAATTCTTGCTAGCATAATTTATAATATGCAAGTAGATGAAGATTTTGAGAATAACAACTTTTCATATTAGTTTTTTTATCCCCAGTTTAATAGGTTAATCATTCATATCTGGACAACTTTTCTGTTGTACTTAGGAAGAAGAAAAATAATCATTACCTTAATAATAACAATTTAAATAGATTTATTTAACTGAAACAACATTACAGCATATGTTATTTGCTTAAACAAACATCCATGTTTGTTAACTAATTTGGCTAAACAAAATATATATATTTTAAGAAACTTAGACTTTGTAGTACTGCTTGTCTGCTTGCCCCTTCCTCTTCACACTTAGTTTCAGTTTCTTCTTGTGCAGATCTATTCCAAACAATCAGAAAAATATTGTTTCTATTCTATTCACTGAACTTCATGAAACTTAGCACTGAAGGGGTTGATTCTGTATTCATAGGTTTGTAGAAGTTAGGATTAAGGTCTTTTTTCTGTTCACGTTATAACATTTTTGCTGTGAAGAAGAGGCACGTGATCTCTGCTGAGTCAAATTCAGTTTTGAGAACTGCAAAAGTAAACCAAGCATCTGTGATAATATCTTGTAGGCAGAGAAACTGCCCAATAATCTTACAAAAACCTCTGGAAGAGCATGACATTGTGAATGGATTAATGGAATTTATTTACCAAAAAAATTAAGCATATACAGTCTTATTCTACATAATTTAAAAACTAATCTTTATTTCATGATGGAATAACTTTGGATGGTAATATATTTTCCTCAAAAAGCATTTTATATAAAAAAATCCAATTTAAATTTAAAAAATCCAATTTAAATCAAAAAAATCCGATTTTTTTAAAGAAATCATTGATTTTTATCCACCCTGCCCATAACAAACAACAGCTTTGCTTAATGACCAACACAAAAATGGTCATAAAATGATGATTTTCAATGGTAAATCATGACAGTTAGAAAGTGGGTGACACAGTGACCCACTTTCTAACTGTCATGATTTACCATTGAAATTGTGGTCATAAGATGAGGACTACATCAGAGGCAACTGGACAGTTTACAGACTTTTCTGAATTTTTGTCATTGCCTTTATTTTTTTTTCATTTTCTTTTCTCACATTAGTTTCTTCTAATTTTTAATTGGGGTGAGGTGAACGGCAGATAAATCTGATTAAAAGGATCACGTTTAAAATAAAATAATTTATAATTAAGTTTTTATGGAGCCACTTAGTAGAAAGGTGGGCATTATACATCTTTAATATTCTCTCTTTTTACAACCCTGTAATCCCTTAATTTGGGATGTAAATAAATTCAGGGCAATAAATAAATTAGGGAAATAATTTAACAAATAGCTAAATTGTATAATTACTAAATAGGTGTGTGTGTGTGTGTGTATTCAACTTACAATAGTTCATTTAGTGACTGTTCAAAGTTACAACAGCACTGAAACAATGACTTAGGTCTTAGGAGGACCGTTTTCCACACTTAACGACCGTTGCAGAATCCCTGTGGTCACCTGATCAAAATCCAGACGCTTGGCAACTGACTCGCATTTATGACGGATGCAATGTCCCGGGATCACATGATCCCCTTTTGTGACCGTCTGACAAGCAAAGTGCAAAGGGGAAGCCAGATTCACTTAAACAACTGTAGGACTAAATTAGCAACTGCAATGATTGAAAAGTCGTAAAATGGGTCAAAATTCACTTCACAAATGTCTCACTCGGCAACAGAAATATCGGGCTCAATTGTGGTCGTAATTTGAGGACTACTTTTATTTCTAGGATGGCGTTTGTTCATTTAGCTGGCCTGGAGATTTTAATTCCCTTTTCTTCCAGACATTGAAACTCTTATTTGGTGTGAATTAGACAAACTGGTGCTACAATGGTTGTCCTGTTGCTTGTTCCCAGGAAGGCCCTCTCCTTGACCACTGCTCTCCATGAAATGCCAAAGAGGAAAGAGAACCAAATTATCCCACTCCTTGAAAAGAAACCCCTCTGCTGGAAATAGCCGATGCGCTGCCGATCCGCCTCTCAAGCGTTCTAGTCCTCAAAAAACCCAATCGGCAAAGGACATTTGAGCCCTTCCTCGCACGAGCCCAATGGGACGATTTTCCAGCAAGGTCTGGAACTGGACCTCTGTCTTCTACCCGCTTCGCCATTCCTGATTTCTTTTTTTTATTTTTGCTCTCCTCCCTGAGCCCTCCCTTTTATTTAAAAACAAACAAACACAGATCTTTACTGGCAAACGCAGTCCAGCTACTTCATAAGGACTAGTCCCTCTGTCCTCGCCTGAATGGACAGGGAGACTTTTGCGTGTGCCACCAAGTTTTTCCGCGACTACAGCGGCCCCACTCGGGGCGCCGCCTGCCAGCCTCACAACCATGTGGACTACATCGAAAAGCCGGAGACCTTCACCTACGCGGATTTTTTCAAGGATTACCTGATCCCCAACGATCCTTGCGTCTTCTCCGCCAAGTTCACGGAGGGCTGGGCCAGCCGGAGGAAGTGGGTCATGCCGGACGGGAAACCCAACTTGGATTATCTCCTGCGGACATTCGGTAAGCCGGCTTTTCCCTCGAACTGGCCGTCATCTTGCTATATTTTTTGGTCGATAGACGGTGGCAGCGGTGTGCGGTTCTTGATTTTGCCCCAGGCCCCATGGTTGAAACTCTGGGGTCGTCTTGAAGATGTTCCAGCGATTTCAGGGCAGTCGTAAAATTAGAAGCAAGGCTCCTCCTTCTCTCCAGGAGAGTGAATAGCTAAGGATATAGTTAGTATACTATATATATATATATATATATACTATACTATACTATATATATATATATAGAGAGAGAGAGAGATTTCCCAAGTCTTAGACACTTTTAAGATGTGGGTGGAGACTTGAGTTCCCAGAATCACCGGAAGGAGAATACTGGGAGATAAAAGTTCTTCTTCTTCTCTCCTATCTCTTCTTCCCTTTCCTCTTTCCTTTCTTCTCCTTCTTTTCCTTCCTCTCCCTTTCCTCTCTTCCTTGTCTCTTCCTCTATCTCCTCCCTTTCTCCTCTCCATCCCTCTCTTCTTCTTCCTCTCCCTCTCTTCCCCTCTCCTCATCTCCCCTTTTCCTTCCTCTCTTCCCTTTCCTCTTTCCTTTTCTCTCCTCCCTTTCTCCTCTCTTCTCACCTCCCCTTTTCCTGTCTTCTCTTCTTCCCTCTTCCCCTCACCTCCTCTCATTTCCTTGTCTCTTCCTCTCCTTTGCTCTCTCCTCTCTCTTCTTCCCTTTCTTCTTTCCTCTGTCCTCTCTGTCCTCTCTTCCCTTTCTTCTCCTCCTCTTCCTTTTCCTTTCCTCTCTTCCTTGTCTCCTCCTCTATCTCCTCCCTTTCTTTCTTCCTCTGTCCTCCCTTTCTACTCTCCATCCCTCTCTTCTCCGTCCTCTCCCTCTCTTCCCCTCTCCTCCCCTCCCCTTTTTCTTCCCTTTCCTCTTCCCTTTCCTCTCTCGTCTCTTCCTCCATCTCCTCTCCTCACCTTCCCTTTTCCTGTCTTCTCTTCTTCCCTCTCCCCCTTCCCCCTCATCTCCTCTCATTTCCTTGTCTCTTCCTCTCCTTTGCTCTCTCCTTTCTCCCTCTCTCCCTCCCCTCCCCAGCACTCGCGCCTTTCCAGGTGGCAGTCATGCAGGCGTGCCCCACTGGGGTCCCCCTAGACCAAATCCCTCCACGGTTTGACCCTTGCCCCCCCCCCCCACCCGCCCACCGTGTCCCCGGAGTGAGGCCAGGAAAAGAAAAAACCAGAGTCCAACCCCGGTGGGCTGAAAGAGTTTATGTTGCAGGCGAGGCTGTAGTCCCCGTGGCCAACTGTGATGTGAAGGAGTACAATTGTAACCCAAAGGAGCAGCTTAAGCTCAAGGAGTACATAAGCTATTGGAAGGAACACATTAGGAAAAGCTACCGCTCCACCCGCGGCTGCCTTTACCTCAAGGATTGGCACCTGCAAAGGTAAGCCATGGATCTCGCCGCCGGAGACTGCCGGCATGCCGCCAAATCCCCTCGGTTGATGGGGGTTGCTTTGGTTTTGTTTTTTGAAAGCTTCCCTCGGGTTCTCCTGGTGCCACCTGCCCGGAAAGAAATTGCGCCTCTCTCGCCAGGAACCCACAGCATGAATTTCCCCCTGAAGCTGCAGGAATCGGGTTTAATTTGCACCTCTCCTCATGAACTCACTCACCTGCCGTGGTTTTCCCTCCTCCTCCTCCTCACTGCGTCGAATGCTTTATTATTATTATTATTATTATTATTATTATTATTATTTTCTGTTTTTCTCCCACAATTTGCACGCCTCTTGAGTTCCACCACATGTTGTGCGGCACAGGCGTGCTTCCTTCCTCCGTGTCATAGCACCCTTGTACAGGCAGCCCTCGACTTGCAACCGTTCGTTTAGTGACGGTTCTAAAGCTACAAGGGGGAAAAAAAACCACCTTACAGCCGGTCCTCGCACTTACGACAGGTGCCGCTTATCAGGTGGTCAGCTTGGCACATGGCATGGTATGTGCCAGGGTTGCATGATCCCAGCCACCTTCCAGCAACACCCCCAAGGTCACGTGATCAAAATTCGGCCACTCGGCAACCAACTCTGACTTATGACTGTTAACAACATCGCAGTGGTTGCGTGATCCCCCTTTTGCAACCTTCTGGCCGGCAAAGTCAACAGAGGAGCCAGATTCTTAACTAGCAACTGCGTTACTAACCTAATAACCACCGTGATTTCCCCCAAACAACTGTATCAGCTGTTGGGCAGGCTGTAAAATGGAGCAAAACTCACTTCATGGTTACCCTGCTTAGCAACAGAAATATTGGGACTCAGTTGTGGTCGTAAGTCGAGGACTCCCTGTATCTGTTTGGCTGGATAGTCCTAAATGATTAAACCATCAGCTGCTGCCCTTTGTTGTGCTCTGGTTCGTTTCAGATTTCAAATGCTGTCCTAATCCTTGTCTCTTTAAGGACGTTCCCGGATCAGGAGGTCTACACCACGCCCATCTATTTCTCCTCTGATTGGTTGAATGAATATTGGGAAGCCATCGCTGTGGATGACTACCGGTTTGTCTACATGGGACCTAAAGGCTCATGGTAGAACCAACTCCTAGTCCTTTTTTGGGTGGGGAAGGAAATGTTTGTTTGTAAGAGCTGTGATGATGTCCCATCAAGTTGTGGTTGCTTCTTGGAAAGCAGCTAGATGGGTTTTCTGCAGGATGTTCTCACCCCAGCCTGTTCCTTCAAGGCTCCCTCCAATGGTTCCCCCTATCAAACTTGTAACTGAGCATCCATGGAGATCCTCGGTCATTCTGGCCAGTGATCCTCGGATAGATCTAGTTTACAACTCCCCAAAGGGCTGTCCTTTGCACATCCACTCAACAAGAGCGTTTCTGAGTGAAAAATATGTGGCCACTCAAAGAAGTCAGAGGTCACTGCTGTACCCGAAGATAAACACTAGTTGAATGTTTCTCAGCTTCGGCCACTTGACTTCAAATCCCAGAATTCCCCAACCAGCCTGCCTACTATAGAAGTAGCTTTTCCTCCTCCTCCTCTGTCTGCATCTCTGTCTTCTCTTCCTCGTCGTCTATCTTCACTTCCTTCACGTTCTCCTTCTCCTCAGTGTCTATCTTATCCAATCCATCACCATCTTCTCCTCATTGTCCTTCTCATTGACTCTCTTCTCTTTATCTTCTCCTCCATATCTATCTTCTCCCTTCATGTTATCCTTCTCATAGCCTGTCTTCTTCACCTCCATCTTCTTCTCATTGTCCATCTTTTCCTCCTAATTCTATTTTCTCCTCCTCCAACTCCATCTTCTTCATCTTCTCTTCATTGTCTATCTTCTCCTTCTCCATCTTCTCTTTGTCTTCTCCGTCTCCTCCTCCTTCCCGTTTTCTTCTCATTGTCTGTCTTCTCCTTCGCCCTCCTCGTCTATCTTCTCCATTTTCTCCTCCTCGTTTTCTATCTTCTCCCTCCCTCCCACTTCCTCCTTCTTCTGCATCTCTTCTTCCTCCTTTCCTGTCGTGTTTCTCTCCCCCCCCCCGCCCCCCCATTCAGAGCTCAGAAAATTGCACTAGATCACCATTTCCCAACCTCAGCAGTTCTCAGCATGCTGGCTGGGGAATTTTGGTGAGTTGAAGTCCATTCATATTCAAATGGCCAAGCTTGAGCTACGCTATCAGAAGTTTATCTACTCTCGAAACATCTAAAAGACGAAACAAGAATGTGCAGTCTCTAAAGCCCTTGCAGTCCCAAAGTAGCCTAGGACAGGGGTCTGCAAAGTCAGCTCTTTTAAGACTGGTGGACTTCAACTCCCAGAATTCCACAGCCAGCTATGCTGGCTGGGGAACTCTGGGAGTTGAAGTCCACCAGTCTTAAAAGAGCTGACTTTGCAGACCCCTGGCCTAGGATATTTCTATTTTGCAGGATCCACAGGAACTGCCTTTAGAAGGTGTGATTCAATTTCCCCCTTCTGAGACACCACAGTTAAGTCTCCCTCTTATTCAGTGTGTCTTCCTTCTTCTCCTCCTCCTCCTTCCTCACCTGCCCGTCTCTTCCCTTTTCTGCCAGGACGCCCTTCCACGCCGACGTCTTCCGCTCTTACAGCTGGTCAGCCAACATCTGCGGCAAAAAGAAATGGCTGGTTTTCCCCCCAGGCCAAGAAGAGTTTCTGAAGGATCGCCACGGCCACCTGCCATTCGACATCACCGCTCCCGACTTGAAGAACGGCTCCCTGTACCCCCGCTATGCTCAGAGCAGCCCTCCGGTGGAGATCATACAGGAAGCCGGCGAGATGGTCTTCATCCCGAGCGGTTGGCATCATCAGGTTTACAATCTGGTGAGAATCTTCCGAAAACCACAAGCTTTGGAACTCCCACTGTGGATTCTGATGCTGCTGCTGCTGCCAGCGTCATTTGGTAGTGTGCGATTTCCTTCTAGGGCAGGGGTGGGCAAACTGCAACTTTAAGATCTGAAGGACTTCAGCTCCCAGCCAGCTTTGCTGGGAGCTGAAGTCCTTCAGACTTAAAGTTGCAAAGTTTGCCCACCCCTGTTCTAGGGCCACTGAGAGGGAGATGTCGCTCCTGAGTTTACAAGCCTCGGTTTGCACGCCAAATATTCTGGGCATCGTTTCCTCTGATGCAGCATTAAACAATTGTGGCTGCTCTGAGTACCTCGTTCGATTTACCTTGATATAAGTGAAAAGCAAGAGAGCCAGTTTGTGGCTTAGCGGTTAAGGCACCAGGCTAGAAACTGAGGAAATATGAGTTCAGCTGGGTGACTTTTGGCCAATCACCAGGAGACAGTGAGTTTTAGTCCTGCCTTAGACAAGTCCAATGAAGAAGGGATGGGGAGTTCTAATTCCACCTTGAGCATAAAAACTGGTTGGGTGACTTTCAGCCAATCACCAGGAGAAGGTGAGTCCCCAAGAAACTCTGCGAGACTTGGTCCAATGTCATCCAGCCAACGTTTGATTCCTAAGGCAGGACTAGAACTCATTGTCTCCTGGTATTTGGCCCAAACTCACCCTTTTTATGCCAGTGTTTCAGTCCTAAAATTCCAGCTTGATCCCCCAACTCCCTATCTTCTTAGAGACCTGATCCATAGTCCCAGTTGAATCCTCTCTTAAACCAACGGCCTAATCCTTTCCTGTGATGAAATAATACAATAATACAATAGCAGAGTTGGAAGGGACCTTGGAGTCCAACCCCCTGCTTAGGCAGGAAGCCCTATACCATTTCAGACAAATGGCTATCCAACATTCTCTTAAAGACTTTTTATTTTATTCATTTTATTAAATTTATACCCTGTCCTTCTCCTTGTTAGGACCCAGGGCGGCGCACAGGCATTATTTAAAACCACAAAATACAATATCAATTAAAATATATTAAATTAATTAAACCCGTGCTAAAACCCATGTTAAAACCATAGCAAATGATAATTTATTTTTAAAAAGTCAGAAGCGGGGACTATCCTAGGCCGGCTTGTTGGAATAAATACGTCTTAAGACGTTGGCGGAAGAGGCGGAGGTCCGAGATAGTGCGAAGGTCGGGGGGTAGGTCGTTCCAGAGGGTTGGACCCGCCACAGAGAAGGCCCTTCCCCTGGGTGTCGCCAACCGGCATTGCCCCTCCGACGGCACCCGGAGAAGGCCCACTCTGTGGGAGCGGATCGGACGAAGGGATGTATGGGGCAGGAGGCGGTCTCGTATATAGCTAGGCCCCGAGCCATGGAGCGATTTAAAGATGGTCGTCAACACCTTGAAGCGCACTCGAAAGGCCACAGGCAGCCAGTGCAGCTCGCGCAGGAGAGGTGTTACGTGGGTTTGCCTTGAGGCACCCATAATCACCCGCGCGGCCACATTCTGTACTAACTGTAGTTTTCGAGGGGAGCCCCATGTAGAGAGCGTTACAGTAATCCAGCCGGGATGTCACAAGCGCTTGAGTGACTGTGCGAACGGCTCCCCGGTCCAGTAAGGGGCGCAACTGGCGTATCAGGCGTACCTGATAGAACGCCCCCCTGGCCACGGCCACCACATGGTCCTCCATGGACAGCCGGGAATCCAGGAGGACGCCCAAGTTGCGCGCCCTCTCCACGGGGGCCAGTTGTTCGCCCCCAATGGCCAGTGTTGGACTTATCTGGCTGAACCGGGGTGCCGGAAACCACAGCCACTTGGTCTTGGACGGGTTGAGTTTGAGTTTGTTACTACCCATCCAGATCCGTACGGCCTCCAGACACCGGGACAGCACCTCGACGGCATCGTTGGGGTGGTTTGGGGTGGATATGTATAGCTGGGTGTCATCAGCGTACAGATGGTATTCCACCCCAAAACCACGGATGATCTCACCCAGCGGCTTCATGTAGGTGTTAAACAGGAGTGGCGAGAGGACCGACCCCTGAGGGACCCCACATGTGAGTGGCCTCGGGGACGACCTCTGCCCTCCTGCCAACACCCATTGCGACCGACCAGAGAGGTAGGACGAGAACCACCGTAGGACGGTGCCTCTCAGCCCCAACCCCCCCAATCGGTGCAATAAGATACCATGGTCGATGGTATCAAAAGCCGCTGAGAGGTCTAATAGGACAAGGATAGAGGAACAACCTCTATCCCGTGCCCTCCAGAGAACATCCACCAATGCGACCAATGCCGTCTCGGTGCTGTGACTGGGCCGGAAGCCGGACTGGCGAGGGTCTAGATAATCAACTTCCTCCAGATGTCGGGGAAATTGTTGAGCCACCACACTCTCAACAACCTTCACTAAAAAGTGAAGGTTGGAGATGGGACGATAGTTCTCTAATAAAGCCGGGTCCAGGGATGGCTTCTTGAGGAGGGGCCTCACCACCGCCTCTTTCAAGACGGTAGGCAAGAACCCCTCACTCAGAGATGAATTCACAATGCCCTGGAGCCAACCTCGTGTCACCTCCCAGGATGCCAGTACAAGCCAGGAGGGGCACGGGTCCAATAAACGTGGTGGTTCTAAGGTTCCTCCGCAACCTGTCCATATCCTCGGTAGTAACAAAGTCGAACTCCTCCCAAGGTGTTATCTCAAGACCAGCACTCGACGCCTCGACTGGACCACTAGTGGAGGGCAGCTCGTTCCGAATCTGAGTGATTTTGTCCTGCAGAAATACTCCAAATTCCTCTGCTCCACCCTGCAGAGGGGCTTCCCGCGGCCTCAAATGAAGGAGGGAGCGGGTCACCCCAAACAGGGCGGCAGGGCGGTTTTCCGTGGACGCGATAAGGGTGGCACAATACTCACGTTTGGCCACTCTTAGCGCCACTAAGTAAGTCCTAATATGGTCGCTCACTAGTGTTCGGTCAGCTTCGGATCGAGAAGATCTCCACCTACTCTCTAGGCGTCTCTTGCGGCGTTTCATCTCCCGAAGCTCCTCGGTAAACCAAGGAGCCTGGGTGACTTGACGCCACATGAGAGGCCGCAAGGGCGCGACTCGGTCCAAGGCCCCCGTGGCTGCACTATACCATGCGGCCACTAGATCCTCAGTCGAGCCGCGGGGCAGGGACACAGGTACTGGCCCAAGCTCCCTCTGGAACCTTTCCAGGTCCATCAGGCGCCTGGGGCGGAACCAACTCGGTGTCTCCGGTTCCGCCTCCCCGCGGTGGGGTGTGACGGTTGGAAAGTCTATCCGAAGGAGTGTTGGGGCATTCACAACTTCTGGAGGCAACTTCTGTTCCACTGATTCATAGTCCTAACTGTCAGGAGATTCCTCCTCAGTTCTAGGTTGCTTCTCTCCTTGATTAGTTTCCACTCATTGCTTCTTGTTCTGCCTCAGGGGCCTTGGAGAATAGCTTGACTCCCTCTTCTTTGGGGCAGCCCCTGAGATATTGGAAGGCTGCTATCCTGTCTCCCCTGGTCCTTCTTTTTATTAAACTAGACACACCCAGTTCCTGCAACCGTTCTGCAACATAATTTTCATCCTGGAGCCCAAAGGTTGTTTTCCAAGAGGCAAAGGAAAGAGTGCAAAGAAGAGTGCAAAGAAGAGCAACCAAGATGATTAGAGGACTGGAGACTAAGACATGAAGAACGGCTGCAGGAACTGGGTATGTCTAGTTTGATGAAGAGAAGGACCAGGGGAGACATGATAGCAGTGTTCCGATATCTCAGAGGGTGCCACAAAGAAGAGGGAGTCAAACTTTTCTCCAAGACACCTGGGGGCAGGACAAGGAGCAATGGGTGGAAACTAACCAAGGAGAGAAGCAACTTAGAACTAAGGAGAAATTTCCTAACAGTAAGAACAATTAACCTCTGGAACAGCTTGCCTCCAGCAGTTGTGAATGCCCCAACCCTGGAAGTCTTTAAAAAGATGTTAGACAGTCATTTGTCTGAAATGGTATAAGATTCCTGCCCATGCAGGGGGTTGGACTAGAAGACCTACAAGGTCCCTTCCAACTCTGCTATTGTATTGTATTGTAATTGAGCTGTATGGTTTTTCCTTGAAGGCATTTCGCTTCTCATGAGAGGCCAAACGTCCTCCAAGAAAAACCAAGAAAGTCCATTTGCCTCTTGGGAAAGAACCTTTGGGACAACCATGGATGGCTGAGAACCTCCGTAGACCTCCATTGTAATTCTTCAAGGAATTCAGTCCCTTAGGCTAGGAGGAGACCCACAGTACCACACACACACACACACCCTCCCCCTCGTCCCCCGGGTGTCCCCGGTCAGAGGGATGAGTATTTTCTGTTTCCTGTCTCCTCCCAGGAAGACACCATCTCCATCAACCACAACTGGGTGAACGGATGCAACGTGGCCATTATGTGGAGCTTCCTCCAGGACGAGCTCGCCGCTGTCCAGCGGGAGATCAAAGAATGGAAAGAGAGCATGGAAGACTGGCACCTGCAATGCCAGGTAAAAAAAACAACAACCACCTGGGAAGTTTCTGCGTTTCACCAGGAATCTGGTCCTTAGAAGACCTGTGAGCGAAGACACGGTTAAGCCTGCAAACCCTCCCATTCCTTCCCAACCGCCTTTGTTTTTCCTTCTGGGCGATGTGCTGGGCCTCTTTGTTAAGGGATATCTCCGTTGGGAGAGAGAAAAGTTGTGCAGCGGAATGTGCAGCTAGAGAAACATTACTAGTAAACACACAAATAGTAAACCAGGCACTGTTAGTAAAAACACAAATAGCTTTACTGGTGGTGTAAAACTAAACTACTGCTTCACAAGCAGTGATGGCTGTTACTCGGGCAAAACAGAGTCCTTAATAGATAATTGCTTACAGTCAGCAAACCACAATCCTTCCTCCTTCTTTCTTCAAACACAGTCAGTCACAACGAGCAGAGTTATCGAGCAGAGATCGCAATTAATAATAATAATTTATTACATTTCTAAACCCGAAGGGACTCGGGGAGAATTAGCAAAGATATTAACGAAGATATCAGCAAATCCGGCAGAGAGAGAGAGAGGAGAGAGGAGAGAGAGAGAGGGAGAGAGAGAGAGAGAGAGAGAGAGAGAGAGAGAGAGAGAGAGAGAGAGAGAGAGAGAGAGAGAGAGAGGGAATGCGTTCTGCTGGCTTCCTCTTATAGTGGAGATAATAACATTCTGTAATTACAGCCTCTAACCTTCCAACATCCTTTTTTTTTAAAAAAAAACAATTTTTATTTTTATTTTTGAACAAACACAAACAAATATAACAAAAAACAAAAAACATAAACTCCATCTTCCATTACAAATTGTAGAAAATGTGTCGGTTGGTTACAAACTGTGCATCTCTTCCATAGTCATATTCATATCAAATCACATATTTTAGTTCAAATATATTTATATATATTACAATTCTTATACCTCAACCTTCATTTGACTATCTTGTTTCCCGCCATTGATAAAATTTATTCCAAATTTCATAGTATTGTTCACTGTCTTGCTCTCTAATTTCAAATGTTAATTTACTCATCTCTGCACATTCCATAATTTTATAAATAATTTCTTGCTGTGATGGTAATTTGTCATTTCTCCAATTTTTTGCAAAGACGATTCTAGCGGCTGTCAAAATATTCACAATTAGGTATTTCAAATTTTTGTCAAATGTTTCTAAAGTAAGTCCAAGCAGGAAGAATTCGGGTTTGAAATCTATATGTTTTCCTGTTATTTTCTCCAACCATGTGTGGATCCTACTCCAATAATTTTTGGCCTCCGAGCAAGTCCACCACATATGGTAGTAAGTACCAGGTGTCTGATGGCATTTCCAGCATTTTTGGGATTTGTTCTTATTCATTTTTGCGATTCTTGAGGGTGATAAGTGCCACCTGTAGAACATCTTGTATAAGTTCTCTTTGTAGCCTGTTGACATCGTCATTTTGTAATTTTGTGTCCACAATTTTTGCCACTTATCTAAGTCGATCCCATGCCCGAAGTTTTCCCCCCATGTTATCATTGTTTCTTTCACTTGCTCTTCCTGGAGTTTAAACTCTAATAAGTAGGCATAGAGTTTTTTAATTATTTTTTCGTCGACGCCTGTTAATATTTTGTCTAATTTCGTCATTTTGTCATAAACCCCTCCTTTTTTTTGATCGTCCTTATATCTTGAATGTATTTGTGTGTATGTATACCAATTAATATCCATTCCTTCTTGTTTTAGTTCCTGAATAGTTTTAAGATCACCCCTTGAGTTTAATAGATCCGAATATCTGGTTGTTCGTTCCTTTTTGTGTATTATTGCGTAAGTGAATGCTTCAGTAATTGATACCCAGACTGGTATTTTAAAATAGTGCAATTTCTTGATCTTCTCCCAGTTTACAATCAAAAATTCTCTTATGTAGTGCCTTCTGAAAATACCATGTTTCCTGGTGTTTCTATACCATAGAGCTGCGTGCCATCCTGATGGCAAATCATGTCCCTCTAATTCTAATAATCTAGTGTTTCTTAGTGTAATCCAATCTTTAATCCACATCAGATTTGCAGCTTGATGATATAGTTCCCAATCAGGCAATCCCATACCTCCCCTTATTTTAGTATCTTGTAAAATTTTTAATTTTATTCTAGCTTTAATTTTATTCTACTTTAAGCTTCCAACATCCTTAAAGCCACAATGACCCTTTGCCACCAGGGTATTATATATTGCCTACCCAACTTTAGGAGCTCACTCCCAACACTCTTCCTCCTCCTCCTCCTCTCCCCCAGGTGCTGATGAAGTCCTACACGGGCATCGACTACAAAGAATTCTACAACTTCCTGAAGATCATTGCGGAGAATCGCATTTTCGTGCTGGAGCACCACCACTCCGAAGACGACGCCTCCAAGCGCTCGTCCAGGGCCGCCCTCTCCAGCCTGGGGATGCTCCACGCGGTGTTCGACCTGAAAAGGACCGCAAAAGTCTTGGCCTCCTTGAACGCCAACGAAGAATTCAAGAAGCTCAAACCTGAGGCCCTCTCGCCGCCCCCGCAGGCTCTCCTGCACCGCCTGAAAGCCGCCATCGACACAGCCCTCCTCTGAAGCTTCCCTGGCGGGAGTCTTTGATTTGCCAACGGCCTTTCCTTTGCAAGATGGCTGCATGCAAATACTATCTTCTTCTTCTTTCCCCCCTCCCTCCCCTTTCAATTGCCCACTTTAAAAGTTGCCAGCACAAAAATTAATATTGTTGTTATTTTGAGATCAGTGGGCAATGCCAGAGGTAGGCTTTAAGACAATTTAAAAAGTAACGGAGTACCTCCTATAAGTTTTACAGGTAGTCCTCGGATTACGACCACAGCTGAGCCCAAAATTCTCCCTCCGGACACTTGTTAAGTGAGCTTGGCACCATCTTGCAACCTTTGTCGCTGCTGCTGTTGTTAAGTGAATCCCTGCAGTTGTTAGGTTAGTAATCCGGTTCTTAAGCAAATCTGGCTTCCCCATTGATTTTGCTCACCCGAAGGTCGCAAAAGGGGAATCGAGTGACACACACACACACACCCCAGGAAGCTGTGACCATTATAAATACGAGTCAGTTGCCAGGTGTCTGAATTTTGGTCACGTGGCCATGAGGATGCTGCAATGGTCATAAAAGTGAAAAATGTATGACCACAATTGAGCCCATTGCTAAATGAGACAGATTTTAGGTGAATTTGTCACCATTTTACAATCTTTCTTGGCACCGTTGTTAAGTGAATCCCTGCAGTTAAGTCAGCCACCCAATTTGTTAAATGAACCTGACTTTGTTAAGTTTCCCATTGACTTTGCTTGTCAGAAGGTCGCAAAAGGGAATCACCAGACCCCAGGACAGAGCGACCGTCGTAAATATGGGTCAGCTGCCAAGCGTCCGAATATTGATCATGATGCTACAACGGACGTATATGTGAAAAATCGGTCATAAGCCGCTTGAACGGTTGCTAAACGAAGCGTTGTAAGTCAAGGACTACCTGTACTCCGCTAGTTGTAGATGAATTTAGGGGGTGAAGTAAGGAATTGAAGGGGTGCTGATAGAAGGAAACATTGCTTAAAAAGCAAAGACTCAAATTTGAGGGTTTGGGGTTTTTTATAATCCATTTGCTCCCCAAAAACCCGCTTCCCGCAGAGTAGGTCTACAGAGCCCTTCAAGTTGCCGCTACTTACTGAGTTGAAATCCGACCGAATCGAACACGGCAGAGCTTAATTCTGAATAAATAATCTATATAGGAGCTTATATTTATCCCGGCACCTCTGCTTCGTTTGATTCTCTGGGCCGGCGGGAAAGAGCCATAAAGTGGAGCACGCAGGCGAGGAAAGAAGGAAAGAAAGGATTTGTTTTTTGGGGGGTGGGGGGGGTTGGGGGGATCACATAATGTGTTGCTTGAAGCCATTCCTTTCCTCGGCGGGCGCTGTGTGAATGCCAGAAGAGCAGTGAGGAAAGTCCAGCTCAGGCTCAAGCACATCAACTCTTCAGGGACCGGACGAAGGTTGCGGTGGGCCTGAGCTGGCTCGAGCTTTGCCGGTGGACGAGGGCGAGCGTCCGCTTTTTCTTACTAAGGACTATATTCGCTTTCTCCGCTTCAAGGGCTGCTTCTCACTTTGCCTTCCTGCTTTTTCTTTTAAACCGAGATATCCTGAAATCCTTCCCAGCGGCCTCCAGGCCTGCAGCAGGACCATCCCTGGTGAATCCAAGAGACGAGGAGGGCAAAGAGCATCAAATCGATGGGTTTGCAAGGGACCTTGGAGGTCTTCTAGTCCAACCTCCCCAGGAACAAAACCTTGATCTGGAGCAACGAAGGATTTTTCTCCGAGACCCGTTGTCATCTTCTCTTCCTCCAGTGGCTGCAGGGGGGTTGGGAGAGGAAAGAGGACCACTCGGGGATTGGAGGAGGTGGGGGAGCAGACTAAATCTCCCGTGTGTTAACCCACCAGAGTTGCTCGGAGGGAGGGTGTCCCTTCTTTTAAAAAAAAGGACAGCACAAAATGTAGTGTGCATTTTAGGAATGACCCATGGTGTCCTCTGAGCTGGGTGGTTTTCTTGCAGACATTTCATGACCCAACTAGGCAACATCATCAGGGCTAGAAGGAATTGCATGGGAAGGAAGGAAGGGTGGGGAGGAGGACTGGGATCCTTGGTGCTCACTAAGCGTGGTTGTTTTGTTCTAGGCATTTCATGAACAAACTAGGTAACATCATCGGTACTAAAAGGGAAAGGGTTGTGTGGAGAAGAGGAAGAGAGTGGCTGTCTTGAAACGTCTGCAAGAAATTCCCTCTTCTGCACTGATGATGTTATGTAGTTGGGTCATGAAACGTCTGCAAGAAAGAAAGCTCAGATAACATCTACCATGCAGTTCACCACCTCCACTTGCTTTTCCTCCTCCATCTTCTCCTCTCCACAAACACTCCTCTTAGCACTGATGATGTTAGCTAGTTGGGTCATGAAACGTCTGTGAGAAAACGCACATTTCAACCCCGAGCACAGTTATAAGAAAAGAACTTCGATGCAGTGGCTAAGCATAACTAGTCCATATGCCATAAGGGCTCAAAACTACTTATAGGATGTCCCTTTGGGGGTGTCTGTAGGGAGCACCCCAACTCTCTTAAGAGGCTTCCTTCTGAATGGGGACTGGCTGGGATCTGGTCTTCCTCTAAGCCAGGGATGTCCAAACTTGGGAACTTTAAGACTTGTGGACTTCAACTCCAATTCTGGGAGTTGAAGTCCACAAGTCTTAAAGTTCCCAAGTTTGGACATCCCTGCTCTAAGCTGTAGCCCATTAAATGTCCGCTTCGACCTTTCCTGGCGGGGGCCTGTTTTAACTGAGCATACTCAGACACCCCCCCCCCCCCCAAAGTGTTTTGCCAGAGTATCTGGAGATCTTGATAAAATTGCACATGTGGAAAAAGGAGATAATAAATGAATTAAACATTCTTGGTTTCTCTGGTCTTTTCTATCAGTCGCTCTTGAGCTGGGGTGAAAATGCTGCAGTGAGAAAAGGTGGTTTGTGTGTAAACCATGGTTACTCAACCTCGGCAACCTTAAGATGGGTGGACGTCAACTCCTGGAATTCCCCTCCCTCTGTCCCATTTTTCTTCCCTCCTTTCCACTGTTCCCTCCTTACTTCATTCTTAACTCTTTTCTTTCATTTTTTTTACACTCAATTCCGCTTTTCCTTCCTTCTTCCCTGTTCCTCTTTTCCTTCCTGTCTCCTTTTCTTTCCTCCTCCTTACTCCTTTCTTTTTCTTATTCAGCTCCTCCCTTTCCCTCCCTCCCTTCCTTACTGTCTCTCCTTCCTTCCTTCCCTTTGTTCTTTCTTATTCAGCTCCTCCCTTTCCCTCCCTCCCACCATTACTGTCTCTCCTTCCTTCCTTCCCTTTGTTCTTTTTCTTATACTCAGTTCCTCCCTCCTCCTTTTCCTTAACTTACTTTTTCCTTACACTCAGTTGTTACTCCTTCCCCTCCTCCTCCCCTTCCCACGGAGCAAAAAATGCCTCCACAATAAAATGCCACTATACATGAGGTCCTACTGTCCATATCTCAAATTGTGTCCTGATGTCTTGCACAGAACAAGGTCACGA
>CM077647.1:5089657-5162157 GCA_039707465.1 Rhabdophis nuchalis | reverse complement strand
TCACATGATTGTGTTTGAGATAATCAGCAAACAGCCTGCATTTACGGCCATTGGCACTCTTTGAACAGTCACTAGAAGAACGGCCATAAGTCAACGGCCAGGTTAGGGTGGGGGTGAGGGTGAAGGTTAGAGTGAGAATGAGGGTTAGAGTGAGGGTAGGATTAGAGTGAGGATGAGGGTTAGAGTGAGATTTAGGGTTAGGGTGACTGTTAGAGTGAGGGTGAGGGTTAGAGTGAGGGTTAGAGTGAAGGTGAGGGTTAGAGTGAGGGTGAAAGTTAAAGTGAAGGTGAGGGTTAGAGTGAGGGTGAGGGTTAGAGTGAGATTTAGGGTTAGGGTGACTGTTGGAGTGAGGGTGAGGGTTAGGGTGAGTGAGAGGTTAGGATGAGGGTGAAGGTGAAGGTTAGAGTGAGAATGAGGGTTAGAGTGAGGGTAGGATTAGAGTGAGGATGAGGGTTAGAGTGAGATTTAGGGTTAGGGTGACTGTTAGAGTGAGGGTGAGGGTGAGGGTGAGAGAGGGTTAGGATGAGGGTGAGGGTGAAGATTAGGGTGAAGGTGGGGGTTAGAGTGAGGGTGAGGGTGAGGGTTAGAGTGAAGGTGAGGGTTAGAGTGAGGGTGAAAGTTAAAGTGAAGGTGAGGGTTAGAGTGAGGATGAGGGTTAGAGTGAGATTTAGGGTTAGGGTGACTGTTAGAGTGAGGGTGAGTGTTAGGATGAGGGTGAGTGAGAGGTTAGGATGAGGGTGAGGGTGAAGGTTAGGGTGAGGGTGGGGGTTAGAGTGAGGGTGAGGGTGAGGGTTAGGGTGAGAATGAGAATGAGCGAGAGGTTAGGGTGAGGGTGAAGGTTAGGGTGAGGGTGAGTGTTAGGGTGAGGGTGAGAGAGAGGTTAGGATGAGAGTGAGGGTGAAGGTTAGGGTGAGAATGAGCGAGAGGTTAGGGTGAGGGTGAAGGTTAGGGTGAAGGTGAGTGTTAGGGTGAGGGTGAGCGAGAGGTTAGGATGAGAGTGAGGGTGAAGGTTAGGGTGAGAGTTAGGGTGAAGGTGAGGGTTAGAGTGAGGATGAGGGTTAGAGTGAGATTTAGGGTTAGGGTGACTGTTAGAGTGAGGGTGAGGGTGAGGGTGAGGGTGAGAGAGGGTTAGGATGAGGGTGAGGGTGAAGATTAGGGTGAAGGTGGTGGTTAGAGTGAGGGTGAGGGTGAGGGTTAGAGTGAAGGTGAGGGTTAGAGTGAGGGTGAAAGTTAAAGTGAAGGTGAGGGTTAGAGTGAGGATGAGGGTTAGAGTGAGATTTAGGGTTAGGGTGACTGTTAGAGTGAGGGTGAGTATTAGGGTGAGGGTGAGTGAGAGGTTAGGATGAGGGTGAGGGTGAAGGTTAGGGTGAGGGTGGGGGTTAGAGTGAGGGTGAGGGTGAGGGTTAGGGTGAGAATGAGAATGAGCGAGAGGTTAGGGTGAGGGTGAAGGTTAGGGTGAGGGTGAGTGTTAGGGTGAGGGTGAGCGAGAGGTTAGGATGAGAGTGAGGGTGAAGGTTAGGGTGAGAATGAGCGAGAGGTTAGGGTGAGGGTGAAGGTTAGGGTGAGGGTGAGTGTTAGGGTGAGGGTGAGCGAGAGGTTAGGATGAGAGTGAGGGTGAAGGTTAGGGTGAGAGTTAGGGTGAAGTTGAGGGTTAGAGTGAGGATGAGGGTTAGAGTGAGATGTAGGGTTAGGGTGACTGTTAGAGTAAGGGTGAGGGTTAGGGTGAGGGTGAGTAAGAGGTTAGGATGAGGGTGAGGGTGAAGGTGAGGGTGAGGGTGGGGGTTAGAGTGAGGGTGAGGGTGAGGGTTAGGGTGAGAATGAGCGAGAGGTTAGGGTGAGGGTGAAGGTTAGGGTGAAGGTGAGTGTTAGGGTGAGGGTGAGCGAGAGGTTAGGATGAGAGTGAGGGTGAAGGTTAGGGTGAGAGTTAGGGTGAAGGTGAGGGTTAGAGTGAGGATGAGGGTTAGAGTGAGATTTAGGGTTAGGGTGACTGTTAGAGTGAGGGTGAGGGTTAGGGTGAGCGAGAGGTTAGGATGAGGGTGAGGGTGAAGGTTAGAGTGAGATTTAGGGTTAAGGTGACTGTTAGAGTGAGGGTGAGGGTTAGGGTGAGGGTGAGTGAGAGGTTAGGATGAGGGTGAGGGTGAAGATTAGGGTGAGGGTGGGGGTTAGAGTGAGGGTGAGGGTGAGGGTTAGGGTGAGGGAGAGGTTAGGATGAGGGTGAAGGTTAGGGTGAGGGTGAGTGTTAGTGTGAGGGTGAGCGAGAGGTTAGGGTGAGAGTTAGGGTGAAGGTTAGGGTGAGGGTTAGAGTGAAGGTGAGGGTTAGAGTGAAGGTGAGGGTTAGAGTGAGGATGAGGGTTAGAGTGAGATTTAGGGTTAGGGTGACTGTTAGAGTAAGGGTGAGGGTTAGGGTGAGGGTGAGTAAGAGGTTAGGATGAGGGTGAGGGTGAAGGTTAGGGTGAGGGTGGGGGTTAGAGTGAGGGTGAGGGTTAGGGTGAGGGTGAGCGAGAGGTTAGGATGAGGGTGAAGGTTAGGGTGAGGGTGAGTGTTAGGGTGAGCGAGAGGTTAGGATGAGGTTGAGGGTGAAGGTGAGGGTGAGAGAGGGTGAAGGTGAGGGTTAGAGTGAGGGTGAAAGTTAAAGTGAAGGTGAGGGTTTGAGTGAGGATGAGGGTTAGAGTGAGATTTAGGGTTAGTGTGACTGTTAGAGTGAGGGTGAGGGTTAGGATGAGGGTGAGGGTGAAGATTAGGGTGAGGGTGGGGTTAGAGTGAGGGTGAGGGTGAGGGTGAGTGAAAGGTTAGGGTGAGGGTGAAGGTTAGGGTGAGAGTAAGGGTGAAGGTTAGGGTGACAGAGTGAGGGTGAGGGTGAGGGTTAGGGTGAGCGAGAGGTTAGGATGAGGGTGAGGGTGAAGGTTAGAGTGAGAATGAGGGTTAGAGTGAGGGTAGGATTAGAGTGAGGATGAGGGTTAGAGTGAGATTTAGGGTTAGGGTGACTGTTAGAGGAGGGTTAGGGTGAGGGTGAGAGAGGGTTAGGATGAGGGTGAGGGTGAAGGTGAGGGTGAGGGTGGGGGTTAGAGTGAGGGTGAGGGTTAGAGTGAGGGTTAGAGTGAAGATGAGGGTTAGAGTGAGGAGTGAAAGTTAAGTGAAGGTGAGGGTTAGAGTGAGGATGAGGGTTAGAGTGAGATTTAGGGTTAGGGCTGACTGTTAGAGAGGGTGAGGGTGAGGGTGAGCAAGAGGTTAGGATGAGGGTGAGGGTGAAGGTTAGGGTGAGGGTGAGGGTAGAGTGAGGGGTGGGGTGAGGGTGAGGGTTAGAGTGAGGGTTAGGGTTAGGGTTAGGGTTAGGGTTAGGGGTAGGGTTAGGGTTAGGGTTAGGGTTAGGGTTAGGGTTAGGGTTAGGGTTAGAGGTTAGGATGAGAGTTAGGGTTAGGGTTAGGGTAGGTTAGAGGTTAGGATGAGAGTGAGCGTGAAGGTTAGGTGAGAGTTAGGGTGAAGGTGAGGGTTAGAGTGAGGATGAGGGTTAGAGTGAGATTTAGGGTTAGGGTGACTGTTGATGAGGGTGAGGGTTAGGGTGAGCGGGAGGTTGGATGAGGGTGAGGGTGAAGGTTAGAGTGAGATTTAGGGTTAGGTGACTGTTAGAGTGAGGGTGAGGGTTAGGGTGAGGGTGAGGAGAGGTTAGGATGAGGGTGAGGGTGAAGATTAGGGTGATGGTGGGGTTAGATGAGGGTGAGGGTGAGAGTTAGGGTGAGGGAGAGGTTAGGATGAGGGTGAAGGTTAGGTGAGGGTGAGTGTTAGTGTGAGGGTGAGCGAGAGGTTAGGGTGAGAGTTAGGGTGAATTTAGGGTGAGGTTAGAGTGAAGGTGAGGGTTAGAGGAAGGGTGAGGGTTAGAGTGAGGATGGAGGGTTAGAGTGAGATTAGGGTTAGGGTGACTGTTAGAGGTAAGGGTGAGGTTAAGGGTGAGGGTGAGTAAGAGGTTAGGATGAGGGTGAGGGTGAAGGTTAGGGTGAGGGTGGGGGTTAGAGTGAGGGTGAGGGTTAGGTGAGGGTGAGCGAGAGGTTTGATGAGGGTGAAGGTTAGGGTGAGGGTGAGTGTTAGGGTGAGCGAGAGGTTAGGATGAGGTTGAGGGTGAAGGTGAGGGTGAGAGAGGGTGAGGTGAGGGTTAGAGTGAGGGTGAAAGTTAAAGTGAAGGTTGAGGGTTTGATGGGATGAGGTTAGAGTGAGATTTAGGGTTAGTGTGACTGTTAGAGTGGGGTGAGGGTTAGGATGAGGGTTTGGGGTGAATGAAGATTAGGGTGAGGGTGGGGTTAGAGTGAGGGTGAGGGTGAGGGTGAGTGAAAGGTTAGGGTGAGGGTGAAGGTTAGGGTGAGAGTAAGGGTGAAGGTTAGGGTGACAGAGTGAGGGTGAGGGTGAGGGTTGGTGAGTGAGAGGTTAGGATGAGGGTGAGGGTGAAGGTTAGAGTGAGAATGAGGGTTAGAGTGAGGGTAGGATAGATTAGAGTTGAGGATGAGGTTAGAGTAGATTAGGGTTAGGGTGACTGTTAGAGTGAGGGTTAGGGTGAGGGTGAGAGAGGGTTAGGATGAGGGTGAGGGTGAAGGTGAGGGTGAGGGTGGGGGTTAGAGTGAGGGTGAGGGATTAGAGTGAGGGTTAGAGTGAAGATGAGGGTTAGAGTGAGGGTGAAGTTAATGTGAAGGTGAGGGTTAGAGTGAGGATGAGGGTTAGAGTGAGAATTTAGGGTTAGGGTGACTTTAGAGTGAGGGTGAGGGTGAGGGTGAGCAAGAGGTTAGGATGAGGGTGAAGGGTGAAGGTTAGGGTGAGGGTGAGTTAGAGTGAGGGTGGAGGGTTAGAGTGAGGGTGAGGGTTAGAGTGAGGGTGAGGGTAGAGTGAGGGTGAGGGTTAAGAGTGAGATTTAGGTCTTAGGGTGACTGTTAGAGTGAGGGTGAGGGTTAGGGTGAGGGTCAGAGAGGGTAGGATGAGGGTGAGAATGAAGGTTAGGGTGAGGCTTAGGGTTAGGGTGAGGGTTCAGTGAGGGTAAGGATTAGGGCACTGGACTGGCTGGTTTTCTGTGAAGACATTTTGCTTCCCATCAAGAAGTTTATTCAACTCTGACTGGATGGTGATGAACGGAAGGATTTATACCTCCTTGCAGATAGCTGGACATTTACGTCCTTTTAGCGAGTTGTTGAGGCCACTTGGAGGTTTTTCTGTCAAGGATGACCGCAGGTTAACCCTCCACATGGCCTCAACATCCCTCTAAAAGGAGGCAAATGACCAGCTGTCTTCAAGGAGTATACAAGTGATGCTTCAATAGCAGCCTTCAGCTCTCCTGCATTGTTCTATGCACAATCCTTGTTTTATTGATTGCGTGTAATATTCTAATTTTCTGAGATTGTGGATTTGGGGTTTTCATGAGCTGTAAGCCATAATCATCACCATTATGACAAATGATGGCTTGAACTATCTTGCTTTGCATGTAATGAGATCTCATATATTAGTTTCACCTTTGAAGTTGCATCGCTGAAATAAATGAACTTTTGCACCATATTCTAATTTTCCGAGTTTCTCACCTGTAAACCCTTCCAATGGATGAGAAGCGAAAGAAAAAAAACCCAGAAAGTCCAGTGGCCTCCTGAAAAAAAGCACTCTAGGGACCACCATGCCCTGGATGACTGAGAACAGATGCTGGTGCTCAATGGTCGTCGTAAGTCGGGACTCTCTGTATTGCAGTTAAGATCAGAAGACTCTTGGTTGGTACTTACATAAGCTTCTGCAGACATTTGGTGGCCGAGAGAAAGCACTGATCCTTCACCAGCGACTGCCTCTTTAAAGGAAGAACACCACAAGGGGGTTAGCACCCCTGGGGGCATTTGGGGACACCCCAATCTAAGGTTTCTGGGGTGTCAGGGGTATCTAATTCATGCAAACATGCAGGCTGTTAGGAGTAGACTCCCAGTGTTGGGTGGGCAATATATAATACCATGATGACAAAATGGTCTTTGTTGCTTTAAGGATGTTTGATTGCAATTAGAAGCTGTAATTATCTCAGCAATAAGAGGAAGTCAGGAGAGCGCATTCTCTCTCTCTCTGCTGATTGCTCTCTCTGATCATTGTTCCCTGATTGCTCGACCGTGACTGACTGTTTGAAGAAGGAAGAATCGTGAATTGCGACTGTAAGCAACTGTTTGTTTGTTAAGGACTTTGTTTGACTTACTATCTACCATCACTGCTTGTGAAGCAGTAGTTTGGTTTTACAACACCAGTAAAGCTATTTGTTTTTACTAACAGTGTCTGAGATGCTATTTGTGTGTTTACTAGCAACGTTTCTCTAGCTGCACATTCCAACTTTTTGTCTCCCAACGGAGATATCCCCCAACACAGGCACGAGAAGTGTGCGGGGTGTCTGAACGAGGACTTGAACCCCCGTGAGGACTTACTTGGTTACTGGTGAGGGTGAGGTCTTTCAGGGGCCAGAAGTCTCTGCAAAGAGAAGGGGAAGGGAGTGAGAGCCATTGTCAAAGGGGGGGATGGGGGGAGAAGATCGGATTGCAACTGGGGAGCAACAGCACCTGCTCCAAGGCCATTGGGAGAAATTGCAGAGAAGGAGCGAGGGAGGGAGGGAAGAAAGGAAAGAAGAGAGGGAGGAAAGAGGAGAGGATGGATGAAGGGAAGAAAGGAAGAGCGAGAGAGAGGAAATGGAAAGGGAGAAAGGAAGGAAGGAGGGAGGGAGGAAAGTGTTGGAGGGAGGAAAGAAGAGATGTAGGAGGGAGGGAAGAAAGGGAGAGAGGGAGAGAGGAAACAGGCAGAGAGGAAGTAAAGAAGAGAGGGAGGGAGGAAGAGAGTATGGAGGGAAGGGAGAGGGAGAGAGGAAACAGGCAGAGAGGAAGGAAAGAAGAGAGGGAGGGAGGAAGAGAGTATGGAGGGAAGGGAGAGGGAGAGAGGAAACAGGCAGAGAGGAAGGAAAGAAGAGAGGGAGGGAGGAAGAGAGTATGGAGCGAAGAAAGGGAGAGAGGGAGAGGAAACAGGCAGAGAGGAAGGAAAGAAGAGAGGGAGGGAGGGAGGAAGAGAGTATGGAGCGAAGAAAGGGAGAAAGGGAGAGAGGAAACAGACAGAGAAAGGAAAGAAGAGAGGGAGGGAGGAAGAGAGTACGGAGGGAAGGGAGGGAGGAAACAGGCAGAGAGGAAGGAAAGAAGAGAGGGAGGGAGGAAGAGAGTATGGAGCGAAGAAAGGGAGAGAGGGAGAGGAAACAGGCAGAGAGGAAGGAAAGAAGAGAGGGAGGGAGGGAGGAAGAGAGTATGGAGCGAAGAAAGGGAGAAAGGGAGAGAGGAAACAGACAGAGAAAGGAAAGAAGAGAGGGAGGGAGGAAGAGAGTACGGAGGGAAGGGAGGGAGGAAACAGGCAGAGAGGAAGGAAAGAAGAGAGGGAGGGATTAAGAGAGTATGGAGCGAAGAAAGGGAGAGAGGGAGAGAGGAAACAGGCAGAGAGGAAGGAAAGAAGAGAGGGAGGGAGGAAGAGAGTATGGAGGGAAGGGAGAGGGAGAGAGGAAACAGGCAGAGAGGAAGGAAAGAAGAGAGGGAGGGATTAAGAGAGTATGGAGCGAAGAAAGGGAGAAAGGGAGAGAGGAAACAGGCAGAGAGGAAGGAAAGAAGAGAGGGAGGGAGGAAGAGAGTATGGAGCGAAGAAAGGGAGAGAGGGAGAGAGGAAACAGGCAGAGAGGAAGGAAAGAAGAGAGGGAGGGAGGAAGAGAGTATGGAGCGAAGAAAGGGAGAAAGGGAGAGAGGAAACAGACAGAGAAAGGAAAGAAGAGAGGGAGGGAGGAAGAGAGCACGGAGGGAAGGGAGAAAGGAAACAGGCAGAGAGGAAGGAAAGAAGAGAGGGAGGGATTAAGAGAGTATGGAGCGAAGAAAGGGAGAGAGGGAGAGAGGAAACAGGCAGAGAGGAAGGAAAGAAGAGAGGGAGGGAGGAAGAGAGTATGGAGGGAAGGGAGAGGGAGAGAGGAAACAGGCAGAGAGGAAGGAAAGAAGAGAGGGAGGGAGGAAGAGAGTATGGAGCGAAGAAAGGGAGAGAGGGAGAGTGGAAACAGGCAGAGAGGAAGGAAAGAAGAGAGGGAGGGAGGAAGAGAGTATGGAGGGAAGGGAGAGGGGGAGAGGAAACAGGAAGAGAGGAAGGAAAGAAGAGAGGGAGGGAGGAAGAGAGTATGGAGCGAAGAAAGGGAGAAAGGGAGAGAGGAAACAGACAGAGAAAGGAAAGAAGAGAGGGAGGGAGGAAGAGAGTACGGAGGGAAGGGAGAGAGGAAACAGGCAGAGAGGAAGGAAAGAAGAGAGGGAGGGATTAAGAGAGTATGGAGCGAAGAAAGGGAGAGAGGGAGAGAGGAAACAGGCAGAGAGGAAGGAAAGAAGAGAGGGAGGGAGGAAGAGAGTATGGAGGGAAGGGAGAGGGAGAGAGGAAACAGGCAGAGAGGAAGGAAAGAAGAGAGGGAGGGAGGAAGAGAGTATGGAGCGAAGAAAGGGAGAGAGGGAGAGAGGAAACAGGCAGAGAGGAAGGAAAGAAGAGAGGGAGGGAGGAAGAGAGTATGGAGCGAAGAAAGGGAGAAAGGGAGAGAGGAAACAGACATAGAAAGGAAAGAAGAGAGGGAGGGAGGAAGAGAATACGGAGGGAAGGGAGAGAGGAAACAGGCAGAGAGGACGGAAAGAAGAGAGGGAGGGATTAAGAGAGTATGGAGCGAAGAAAGGGAGAGAGGGAGAGAGGAAACAGGCAGAGAGGAAGGAAAGAAGAGAGGGAGGGAGGAAGAGAGTATGGAGGGAAGGGAGAGGGAGAGAGGAAACAGGCAGAGAGGAAGGAAAGAAGAGAGGGAGGGAGGAAGAGAGTATGGAGCGAAGAAAGGGAGAGAGGGAGAGAGGAAACAGGCAGAGAGGAAGGAAAGAAGATAGGGAGGGAGGAAGAGAGTATGGAGCGAAGAAAGGGAGAAAGGGAGAGAGGAAACAGACAGAGAAAGGAAAGAAGAGAGGGAGGGAGGAAGAGAGTACGGAGGGAAGGGAGAGAGGAAACAGGCAGAGAGGAAGGAAAGAAGAGAGGGAGGGATTAAGAGAGTATGGAGCGAAGAAAGGGAGAGAGGGAGAGAGGAAACAGGCAGAGAGGAAGGAAAGAAGAGAGGGAGGGAGGAAGAGAGTATGGAGGGAAGGGAGAGGGAGAGAGGAAACAGGCAGAGAGGAAGGAAAGAAGAGAGGGAGGGAGGAAGAGAGTACGGAGGGAAGGGAGAGAGGAAACAGGCAGAGAGGAAGGAAAGAAGAGAGGGAGGGAGGAAGAGAGTATGGAGCGAAGAAAGGGAGAAAGGGAGAGAGGAAACAGGCAGAGAGGAAGGAAAGAAGAGAGGGAGGGAGGAAGAGAGTACGGAGGGAAGGGAGAGAGGAAACAGGCAGAGAGGAAGGAAAGAAGAGAGGGAGGGAGGAAGAGAGTATGGAGCGAAGAAAGGGAGAAAGGGAGAGAGGAAACAGACAGAGAAAGGAAAGAAGAGAGGGAGGGAGGAAGAGAGTACGGAGGGAAGGGAGAGAGAAAACAGGCAGAGAGGAAGGAAAGAAGAGAGGGAGGGATTAAGAGAGTATGGAGCGAAGAAAGGGAGAGAGGGAGAGAGGAAACAGGCAGAGAGGAAGGAAAGAAGAGAGGGAGGGAGGAAGAGAGTACGGAGGGAAGGGAGAGAGAAAACAGGCAGAGAGGAAGGAAAGAAGAGAGGGAGGGAGGAAGAGAGTATGGAGCGAAGAAAGGGAGAAAGGGAGAGAGGAAACAGGCAGAGAGGAAGGAAAGAAGAGAGGGAGGGAGGAAGAGAGTACGGAGGGAAGGGAGAGAGGAAACAGGCAGAGAGGAAGGAAAGAAGAGAGGGAGGGAGGAAGAGAGTATGGAGCGAAGAAAGGGAGAAAGGGAGAGAGGAAACAGACAGAGAAAGGAAAGAAGAGAGGGAGGGAGGAAGAGAGTACGGAGGGAAGGGAGAGAGAAAACAGGCAGAGAGGAAGGAAAGAAGAGAGGGAGGGATTAAGAGAGTATGGAGCGAAGAAAGGGAGAGAGGGAGAGAGGAAACAGGCAGAGGAAGGAAAGAAGAGAGGGAGGGAGGAAGAGAGTATGGAGGGAAGGGAGAGAGGAAACAGGCAGAGAGGAAGGAAAGAAGAGAGGGAGGGATTAAGAGAGTATGGAGCGAAGAAAGGGAGAGAGGGAGAGAGGAAACAGGCAGAGAGGAAGGAAAGAAGAGAGGGAGGGAGGAAGAGAGTATGGAGGGAAGGGAGAGGGAGAGAGGAAACAGGCAGAGAGGAAGGAAAGAAGAGAGGGAGGGAGGAAGAGAGTACGGAGGGAAGGGAGAGAGGAAACAGGCAGAGAGGAAGGAAAGAAGAGAGGGAGGGAGGAAGAGAGTATGGAGCGAAGAAAGGGAGAAAGGGAGAGAGGAAACAGGCAGAGAGAAAGGAAAGAAGAGAGGGAGGGAGGAAGAGAGTACGGAGGGAAGGGAGAGAGGAAACAGGCAGAGAGGAAGGAAAGAAGAGAGGGAGGGATTAAGAGAGTATGGAGCGAAGAAAGGGAGAGAGGGAGAGAGGAAACAGGCAGAGGAAGGAAAGAAGAGAGGGAGGGAGGAAGAGAGTATGGAGGGAAGGGAGAGGGAGAGAGGAAACAGGCAGAGAGGAAGGAAAGAAGAGAGGGAGGGAGGAAGAGAGTATGGAGCGAAGAAAGGGAGAGAGGGAGAGAGGAAACAGGCAGAGAGGAAGGAAAGAAGAGAGGGAGGGAGGAAGAGAGTATGGAGGGAAGGGAGAGGGAGAGAGGAAACAGGCAGAGAGGAAGGAAAGAAGAGAGGGAGGGAGGAAGAGAGTATGGAGCGAAGAAAGGGAGAGAGGGAGAGAGGAAACAGACAGAGAAAGTAAAGAAGAGAGGGTGGGAGGAAGAGAGTATGGAGGGAAGAAAGGGAGAGAGGGAGAGAGGAAACAGGCAGAGAGGAAGGAAAGAAGAGAGGGAGGGAGGAAGAGAGTATGGAGGGAAGGGAGAGGGAGAGAGGAAACAGGCAGAGAGGAAGGAAAGAAGAGAGGGAGGGAGGAAGAGAGTATGGAGCGAAGAAAGGGAGAGAGGGAGAGAGGAAACAGACAGAGAAAGTAAAGAAGAGAGGGTGGGAGGAAGAGAGTATGGAGGGAAGAAAGGGAGAGAGGGAGAGAGGAAACAGGCAGAGAGGAAGGAAAGAAGAAAGGGAGGAGGAAGAGGAGAGGAAATCATAAGAGAGAAGAAAGAAGGAAGGAAGGGAGAGAGGAAACGGAAAAAGAGGGAGGAGGAAAGAAGAGAAGCGAGAAGGGAGGTATGCAAGGATAAAAGGGAGGGAGGGCTGGTGGGAGGAAGGAAGGAAGGAAGGAAGGAAGGAAAGGCACAAAAAGAGAAAGAAAGGGGAAGGAGATAGAGAGAGAGAAAGGGAGGGAGACGAGACAGAGGGAAAAAGTCAGATCGGAAGAGAGAGAGGAAGGAAGGAAGGAGAGAGGAGAGAAAGGAGGGAGGGAGGAAAGGAGGGGGGGGGACCCTGCCTGACACCCCCACTCACTTCTGTACGTCCAGGTATTCCAGAAGGGCCGTGTCGGAGAAGCAGCTGAGGGTGATGATCCCTTGGGAATAATCCCCATCTTGCTTCTCGTGGGCAACCAGGTAGAGCATCAGAAGATCCGGGTAGAAGTAAGGAAGGATGAGAGGCAGAATGACGGGAGCTCCTTCCACGCCCCTAATCCAAGGGAGAGCAACAAACCCCATCATCCCCTGCCTCTCTTTCAGCAAAGCGCTCTTGACCGCAACACTGACACATCCATGGCTACCGAGGTCTGCGTTCAAATCCAACCTCATCTGTGGAAACTTGGCGGATTACTCCGGTGAGTTAATCAGACCGGCTCACCTCCCAGGGTGGTTGTAAAACACAAAAAAACATATTAAAATATTAGGCACAGCTCCATGATTCCCCCAAACGTAAGGTGAGTTCTCGACTTACGACAGTTTGTTCAGTGACCGTTCCCAATTACAACAACTCCTGACCGTTTGTTTTTTTTAACACTTACGACCATGGTCATATGATCCAAATTCAGAGGCTTGGCAACTGACTCGTATTTACGACAGCTGCAGTGCCCCCCGGAGTCATCTAATCTCCTCTTGCGACCATCCGACAAGCAAAATCAATGGGGAGAAGCCAGATTCGCTTAACAACCGTGTGACTAACTTAACAACTGCAGTGATTCACTTAACAGCTCTGGCAAGATAGGTTGTAAATAGGGTTGTAAAACCCAGCAAATGCCTCGCTTAGCCGTGGAAATGATAGGCTCAATTGTGGTCGTAAGTCGAGGACTAGCTATAAGTCAAAAGAAACAATCACACCAGTGAATCAGGAAGGCTAAAATCACGAAAATATAAGATTTCAGCCATTTTCAATGGGGAACAAAACTGAAGCAGCAATCAGGCAAAGAAACTGACATTTTTTATATTGTCATCCACAAAATTTTGGAAATGCATCCGTCTGTCCAAGAATAAATCCTGACCTTTAAGCATTTGAAATTGAATGTGTTACCGTATTTTTCGGAGTATAAGATGCACCGGAGTATAAGACGCACCCGGGTTTTGAAGAGGCAAAATTTTTAAAAAGGTAGGTAGGAAGATAGAGGGGGAGAGAGAGAGAGAGAGAGAGAAATACAGTAGGTAGGTAGGGGGGAAGAGAGAGTGGGTAGGTAGGTGGAGGGAGGGAGGGAGCAAGAGAGAGTAGGTAGGTGGAGGGAGGGAAAGAGAGAGAGAAAGAAATACGGTAGGTAGGGAGAGAGAGTGTGTGTAGATAGGTAGGTAGACGGATAGAGAGAAAGAGAGAGAAATACAGTAGATAGGTGGGGGGGAGAGAGAGTGGGTATGTAGGTGGAGGAAGGGAGGGAGGGAGAGAAAGAAATACGGTAGGTAGGGAGAGAGAGAGTGTGTAGATAGGTAGGTAGACGGATATATAGAGAGAGAAATACAGTAGATAGGTAGGGGGGAGAGAGAGTGGGTAGGTAGGTGGAGGGAGGGAGGGAGGGAAGGAGAGAGAGTAGATAGGTGGAGGGAGGGAGAGAGAGAAAGAAATACGGTAGGTAGGGAGAGAGAGAGTGTGTAGATAGGTAGGTAGACGGATAGAGAGAAAGAGAAATACAGTAGATAGGTAGGGGGGAGAGAGAGTGGGTAAGTAGGTGGAGGGAGGGAGGGAGGGAGAGTGAGTAGGTAGGTGGAGGGAGGGAGGGAGGGAGGGAGAGAGAGAAAGAAATACGGTAGGTAGGGAGAGAGAGAGTGTGTAGATAGGTAGGTAGACGGATAGAGAGAAAGAGAAATACAGTAGATAGGTAGGGGGAGAGAGAGATTGGGTAGGCAGGTAGGTGGAGGGAGGGAGGGAGAGAGACAGAGAGAGAGAAAGAAATATAGTAGGTAGGTAGGGGGAGAGAGTGAGTAGCTAGATAGGTAGAGAGAGAGAGAAATACAGTAGGTAAGTAGGGAGAGAGTGTAGATAAGTAAGCAGGTGGAGGGATAGAGAGAGAAAGACAGAGAGAGAAATACAGTAGATAGGGAGATAGGGAGAGAGAGAGAGAGTAAGTAGGTAGGTAGGTAGATGTTTCCAGGTGTATTTACTCATGTGCTGGAAAAGGAAATCATTGACCACCTTTGGAACAAATCTTTGTTTCTGCAGGCACAGTACTTGACCAATGTAATTATCATCAATCACTCCTAACTAAACAGCTTTCCAAAAGGCGGAAAAAACCCTTTTTGCACTTTGCAAAACTCCCACAAATGGCCCGTTTTTCACCAAATAAAAGGCATGAAGAGCCTTGGGGGGGGATTTGCAGAGTGCTCGGGGGGGGGGGGCAAAATGAGGAAAAACGGCCCATTTTCTTCATGAAAACGGCCCATTTTTTGGTAAAAAAATAGCATTTCATTTCATTTCATTTATTTCGATTTATATACCGCGCCTTCTCCAGCATGCATGGCGTTCACTCAAGACATATTTTTTCCAGCAAGCTGGTCTAGCTTAACGTTTAGATCTTATTGTGATATAGCTCCTGCCAATTCGTAAATGGACGTTGGGTTTTTAATTGGGAATTTTAGGACAGGCTTCTAATTTAATTCTTTTTAACGATATTTATTGTATTGTCTTTTATTTATTGGTTTTAATTTCCTGTGCACCGCCCTGGGTCCCTCTCGGTGGAGAAGGCGCGGTATATAAATCGAAATAAATAAATAAATAAATTATAGAAGCTTCTAGAGTGCTGCTGGGGGCTGGGGGGGAGGGGCAAAACCGCCCTGTTTTTTGCTCATTTCTGCCCTCTCCAGCCCCCAGGAGCTCTCTGGAAGCCTCCATAAGGGTATGCGCATGGCCATTTTGGTGAGGGGTCAGGGTTTCAGAAGACAAAAAAAATGCTGTATTCAATGTATAAGACGCACCCAGATTTTCAGCCTCTTTTTAGAGGGAAAAATGGTGCGTCTTATACTCCGAAAAATACGGTAATTTGTACAGCATGGTTTATGGCTTGGTATTAAATGAGCACCAAAGGACTGCAGCTTAGGAAACAAACCATGATTCGAACAACCAAGGGCTTAACCGAGATGAATATCAATACCTTTTTTCTGTGTTTTGGGGGGATTTGAACCTTTTCACCTTGAAAGCAAGTTGCAACAAGCCTCTACAAGAGAAGAAATTTAAAAGAGATCGTTAGAAGACAATAGGAAATTTAAATTTTCAACTCAGAATTTAAAATTTGAGCCTCAGAAAAGGCACTTGGGAAATTAGGAAATTTTAAAAAAGTCATTAGAAGCCTCTAGGAAATTTAAATTTTTAACTCAAAAGTCTATATTTTAAAATCAGAAAAGGCACTTGGAAATTAAAAGAGATCATTAGAATGTGCTGGAAATTTTAAAATTTAAATATGGATAAATCACTTGGAAAATTAACGGTTCAAAAGGAGCATTAGAAAGACACTGGAAAATTTAAAATTTAAACATGGGAACTGAAAATTTAAATTTTAAAAATTAAGAAATTTAAGAGAGATCATTAGAACACGCTTAGAAATTTAAAGTCAGAAAGTTATATTTTAAATTCAGAAAACACACTCAGAAAAATAAAATACTTAAAAGAGATTACTAGAAGACCCCAAAATCTAAAATTAAAACTCAGGAAAGATAAAAATTAAAGGCCAGAAAAATTAAGAAATCTTAAAAAGGTAATTAGTATTCTCTCCAAATTTTAAAAACCTCAGAAATTAAAATGTTGAACTTGTTCTAAACTATGCTTTAGCTAAAGACTTGGGCCTACCACCTGTATGTGTAAGAGAAACCGATCAAGGGGTTGGACTAGAAGACCTCCAAGGTCCCTTCCAACTCTTTTATTGCTATACAGGCAGTCCTCAACTTACAAGCACAATTGAGCCCAAACATTTAGGTTGCTAAATGAGACATTTGTTAAGTGTTTTACCTCGGTTATGACCTTTCATGCCACAGCTGTTAAGGGAATCTCTGCAGTTGTTAAGTGAGAAACATGGTTGTTAAGTGAATCTGACTTGGCTTGTTGGTCGCAACTGGGAATCACATGACCCTGAGACTCTGCAACCATCATAAATATGAGTCAGTTGCCAAGCGTCTGAATTTTAATCATTGGGGATGCTGCAATGGTCAAAAGTGTGAAAATGGGTCATAAGTCACTTTTTCAATGCTGTTGTAATAATACAATAGCAGAGTTGGAAGGGGCCTTGGAGGTCATCTAGTCCAAACCCCCGCCTAGGCAGGAAACCCTATACCGTTTCAGACAAATGGCTACCCAACCTCTTCTTGAAGACTTCCAGTATTGGGGCATTCACAACTTCTGGAGGCAACTTCTGTCCCACGGATTCATTGTTCTAACTATCAGGAAATTTCTCCTCAGTTCTAAGTTGCTTCTCTCCTGGATTAGTTTCCACCCATTGCTTCTTGTCCTGCCCTCAGGTGCCTTGGAGAATAGCTTGACTCCCTCTTCTTTGGGGCAACCCCTGAGATATTGGAAGGCTGCTATCCTGTCTCCCCTGGTCCTTCTCAAACTAGACCTACCCAGTTCCTGCAACCGTTCTTCGTATGTTTGAGCCTCCAGTCCCCTCATCCTCTTGGTTGCTCTTCTCTGCACTCTTTCCAGAGTCTCAGCATCTTTTCTACATCGTGGTGACCAAAACTGAATGCTATGTATGTAACTTCGAATCAGTCACTAAACAGACAGTTGTAAGTCATGGACTACCTCTATAGTTTAAAAAAAACACGATATTTTTCCTCTCCGGGGTCTCTTACAAATAAAGGAAAATTTTAGAAAAGCCCAATCCAGGCAAAAGGCAAATGAAAAACACCAGAGTTCTCCCAAAGTCAAAATCAAATTTATTTGCAGTTGCTTAAGAGCGAAGTTTTCCCAGGAATCGTGCAACTCAAGCCATACTTACTGGTAAAATTCCCATATTTTCTCGGCGTAGTGCTTGACCTCTTCTTGGGCCATTCTCAAGAGATGCTTGTTGGCCCCGATGCCCGAATAAGTGGACTGGAAGACCAAAATCAAAGTTTTTAGCAATTTCCCCAAAGGATGCAGTGAGGACCCCAGAGCCTGGAAAATCAAGAAAATAAACTATTTTAAAATCAAGGTGGATTTCAGATACGGACATAAAACCGCTAGATAGATAAGGAAAGTCTAAATAAGGTTCCTTTTATGGGTAGTTGTCAATTTACAACAAGTTGTTTAGTGACCTTTTGAGCGACAATGGCAAGGAAAGAAGTGACTTATGACCGTTATTCACACTTACGACCATTGCAGCATTCCCCAGGGTCATAATCTATTTTAGTTACTCTGTATTTATTGTTATTTATTGATTTTAACTTCCTGTGCACCGCCCTGGGTCCATTTCGATGGAGATGGATGCCTCCAGAAGTTGTGAATGCCCCAACCCTGGAAGTCTTTAAGAAGATGTTAGATAGCCATTTGTCTGAAATGGTATAAGGCTCCTGCCCACGCAGGGGGTTGGACTAGAAGACCTACAAGGTCATTGCTATTGTATTGTATTGTATTGTATTGAGAAGGGCGGTTCTATAAATCGAAATAAATTAAATTAAATTAAATTAATGGGACAAAAATTCAGACGGTTGGCAACTCTTGCAAACAAAGTCAATGGAGGCGCCAGAGATTCACTTAACAACCAAGTTACTCATTTAAGAACCATAATGATTTGCTTACCAACGGAGGCAAGAAAGGTGGGAACAAATGTCTCACTTAACAACAGAAATAAGGGAAAATTTGGATAAATTCTTGGTTGTATATAGAGAAAATAATATGGTTAGGTATTTTATAATAGTAATTTATTTTATAAAGATAATTGAGAATATTGTTACAAAATAATCTTGGGAGAATTCTACACTTTTCTTTTTACTTGCTGAATAACCACTGGCTTGGACAAATATTAACTGTTATGATGTAGAGAATAAGATTATATGAAAGCTTAAATTTTATATACAAACACTGGATGAAAAATTAATAAGTATGTTTGTAATTTTCAAGATTGATGCACAAAAATTCATGACCGAACGCCATGTTGTATGAAATTGAAAATGATTGAATGTTTTATTTGTTTTTAAATGTTGAAAATAAAAATTTACTTTTTCATTAAAAAAAACAAAACAATAAATTTTGGGCCTCATTGTGGTCATAATTCAAGGACTACCTGTACCTCTTGCCTCGCTACTCTTCGACATAGGTAGTCTTCAACGTATGACCACAACTCATTGCGAAATTTCTGTTGCTAAGCCAGACAGTTCTTCATTGCATTTTGCTCCACTTTACGAGCTTTCTTCCCACAGTTGTTAAGTGAATCATGACAATTGTTAAGTTACTAAACCGGTTGCTAAATGAGTCTGGCTTCCTGGCTGACTTTGCTTGTCAGAAGGTCGCAAAAGAAGACACTGCAACCGTCATGAATACGAATTAGTTGCCACGCATGCAAAGTTTTATCCTGTGACCTTCGAAGGCTGCAACAGCCGTCAGTGTGAAAAAACGATCCTGTCACTAGTGCTGTCGTAACTTTGAGGGGTCGCTAAATGAACTCTTGTTAAGTCGAGGACTACCTGTATATGAAAGAGCTTTTTTAAGACTTGCAAAAATAGATGCTCAGCCGACCTTTTGACAGGAATACAAAACATAAAGCAACGGGTGGAAACCAATCCAGAGGAGAGGCAACCTGGCATTAAGGAGAAAAATCCTGACAAGTGAGGACAATGGAACTCCTTGCCACCAGAAGTTGTGGCTGCTTCAGCCTTGGGGGTTTTTAAGAAAGGCCTTGGCAGCTACGCGCCTGGAATGGCATAGGGCAGGGATGGCGAACTGTTTTCGCCTCGCGTGGGTTTCAAATTTTTTTAGAACCTACTCTGTAGGTGTGGCCTATTTTGTGGGCGTGGCTTGGCAGTCATGTGACAGGGTGGGAGTGGCCACCTTTTAAAATGTGGTGAAACTCATTTAACAACGCTCTTGCTTAGCAACCCAAATTTTGGACTCAATTGTGATGATAAATTCTTTCTTTCTTTCTTTCTTTCTTTCTTTCTTTCTTTCTTTCTTTCTTTCTTTCTTTCTTTCTTTCTTTCTTTCTTTCTTTCTTTCTTTCTTTCTTTCTTTCCTTTCCTTCCCGTTGGGTCACTGGCAGTGGCAAGCCAGATTTACTTCCAGGTCCGCCGGTGAAACCCCCTCTCACCGGTTCTCTAAATTTCACCAACCGGCTCTCGCGAGTAGGTGCGACTCTGCAGAAACCCACCACTGTCGCGTGCCCACCCCCATAATTTAATGCCCGCGCCATGTCCCCTATGCATGCATGTGTGACCCTCTCGCTGTCCTACCCATGCACGCACGGCTTTCTTGGCGCCTGGGGAAGGCCAAAAAAGGCCCAACACACAAACCGGAAACAACCCAATGCGCAAACTGGAAGTCTGTTCCCAAACTTCCGGTTTGCGCGTTGGGCGGTTTTTCGCCCTCCGGAGGCTTCAGGGAAGGGTGAAAAACGGCCAAAAATCAGCTGACCAGAGTGCACTGACCCCGTGACCAGAAACGGCTCTGCGTGCCATAGGTTCGCCATCACGGCCATAGGGTCTGGTGCTTGAGCGGAGGGTTGGACTAGAACAGGGGTCTCCAACCTTTGCAACTCTGGGAGCTGAAGTCCTTCAGACTTAAAGTTGCAAAGGTTGGAGACCCCTGGCCCAGGCCCTGACACTGACAGCTTTGCTGGCTGGAGAAGTCTGGGAGCTGAAGTCCTTCAGACTTAAAGTTGCAAAGGTTGGAGACCCCTGGCCCAGGCCCTGACACTGACAGCTTTGCTGGCTGGAGAATTCTGGGAGCTGAAGTCCTTCAGACTTAAAGTTGCAAAGGTTGGGGACCCCTGGCCCAGGCCCTGACACTGACAGCTTTGCTGGCTGGAGAATTCTGGGAGCTGAAGTCCTTCAGACTTAAAGTTGCAAAGGTTGGAGACCCCTGGCCCAGGCCCTGACACTGACAGCTTTGCTGGCTGTAGAATTCTGGGAGCTGAAGTCCTTCAGACTTAAAGTTGCAAAGGTTGGAGACCACTGGCCCAGGCCCTGACACTGACAGCTTTGCTGGCTGGAGAAGTCTGGGAGCTGAAGTCCTTCAGACTTAAAGTTGCAAAGGTTGGAGACCCCTGGCCCAGGCCCTGACACTGACAGCTTTGCTGGCTGGAGAAGTCTGGGAGCTGAAGTCCTTCAGACTGAAAGTTGCAATGGTTGGAGACCCCTGGACTAGAAGACCTCCAAGTTCCCTTCCAGCTCTGTTATTCTGTTGGACGCTTACCCGCGCTACACCATACCTGTTGCAAATAACTTGGCAGAGCTTCTGGCCCCTGGTGTTGTATTACTTCTTCCAGAAAGTCCGTCTTCTCTGGCGCTTCGGTACTTCCTCTAGAAGGAGACAGAGGGAGGTGAGTAAAACCCTCGAGTAAAACCTCTCCAGGAGCCTCACAGTTGCTCTGACGTTACAGGTAGTCCTTGACTTATAACCATTCGTTTAGCGACCGTTGGAACGGCACTGGAAAACGGGATTTGCGACCGTTTTTCAGGCTTACGACCACCGTTGCAGCCTCCCTGTGTGATCTGAATTCAGACGCTGGGCAACTGATTCGTATTTATGACGGTGGCAGTGTCGTGTGTGTGTGTGTGTGTGTGTGTGTGTGTGTGTGTGATGTAATTAATCCCCTTTTGCGACCTTCTGACGAGCAAAGTCAATGGGGAAGCCGGATTCAATTTCAATTTCAATTTATTCGAATTTGTATACCGCCCTTTCTCCCTTGCGGGACTCAGGGCGGTGAACAGGCGATGATAAAAACAACAGTAAAAGCATCAGTATAAATCCCTATGCTAAAAATAAATTAAATTCTAAGCCTGCTCTAAAATGTATTAAAAATCTAAAATCCGCTTAACGACTGTGTGCCTAACTTAACGAATGCAGCGATTCACTTAACAACCGCGGCAAGAAAGGTTGCAAAGATGGAGCAAAATTTAACTGAAGGGCCGTCTTGCTTCGGCAGCATAAATTTGGGGCTTCAGCTTGGCTGGCTGAGGAATTCGGGGACTCTTAAAAGTTGCCAAGGTTGGAGGCCCCTGCTTTAAATAACCTGGTTCCCAACCCAGGTACGGCTTTGAAGGTGACCACCAACACCTGGAATTGCACCTGGAAACACATCGGCAGCCTGTGCGACTCCCGCAAGAGTGGCGTACCAACCTAGATGTGCACAAAAGCGCCTTGCGTGTTGAAAGCTTCCAGGTAGTTCCCAAGGGCAGCCCCAGGCAGAGCACCACGCAGTAGTCAAGATCTAACCTAATTTCCGAGACTATTTTATCAACTGATTTTAAATTAATTTTAAAGTTTTAAATAGTGGGTCTCAAATTGATTTTAGCACAGGGTATTGTTTAATTTAATAATGGGTGGGTAGGTAGGTAGGTAGGTAGGTAGATAGATAGATAGATAGATAGATAGATAGATAGATAGATAGATAGATAGATAGATAGATAGATAGATAGATAGATAGATAGATAGATAGATAGATAGATAGATAGATAGATAGATAGATAGAAATACAGTAGGTCGGTAGGTAGGTCGGTAGGTAGGTGTATAGATAGATAGCGAGAAATACAGTAGGTAGGTAGGTAGAGGAATAGAGAAAGAGGGAGAAATACAGTAGGTAGATAGGTAGAGGGATATAGAGGGGGAAATACAGTAGGTAGGTAGATAGAGGGAGAAAGAAAGAAATACAGTAGGTAGGTAGGTAGAGGGATAGATAGAGAGGGAGAAATACAGTAGGTTGGTAGGTTGGGGGTTATATGGTGGTTGTGTGTATGTGTGCAGGTGTAGATCTACACACAGTTTGGTTGGCCATTTAACCAGACTGGGCCACAGCAACGCGTGGCCGGGTATAGCTAGTAAGTTAAATAAAACTTAAACTTAAACTTAACCCCCACCATCATGAAGATGGCCAACCCGAGGCCCCGATCCTGCTGCTCGGAAACAGCGGCGGTTTCTCGCAAGGTGACGGCCATTTACCCGTGGCTGAAGAGATTCTCCTGAGATTTGCGCAGTTCGCGGCTCGTCTGGACGTGAAAGCCCATGAAGGATTCTTCGGCATCCGCTGGGCCTCCCGCATGGATGAACGCCAGGAACTGGTCATAGAGGCCTTCCCATCGCTTCTCCACCGGAAAGTGTTCCTGACCCAACTGGCTGGACAAGAAAGACATACGGTTCACACGTACAACATCCCCACTGTCAGGGTTCCCACGGATGCCCTAACTAAACCATGAGCCCCCAGCCAAGCTTCAAAAGAAACCCAGTTATCTATGAGGAGCAACTTGTCAGCACTACTCAAATGAAGCCAACTCTGACCCCATGTCATTTACCGCCCAATTATGACCCTGTTTCTACCCTCCCCCCAGAGTGTGTGTCACAAATCAACATTCTCCAATGGAGCACTTTCGTGGGCTGGAGAGATCCCGCCACTCAGGCTGCTGCGGGTAACCTTGGGAGGCAGCCTTGGGAAAGATAGGCATGGGATGGGCCATGCCTATGGCAACTCAAGAGCAGGCTAGGAATGCTTTGTGTGTTGACACCCACTCTCAATGACTCTCAAATCATGTGCAAATGGACATCTGTAAACATCTAAGGCAGTGTTTCTCAACCTTGGCGACTTTAAGTCCTGTGGACTTCAACTCCCAGAATCCCCCAGCCAGCATAGCTGGCTGGGGGATTCTGGGAGTTGAAGTCCACAGGACTTAAAGTCGCCAAGGTTGAGAAACACTGATCTATGGCAACAGGCATTAATTCACGGCTATCTGCCCTGGCAATGTAGATCTGTTCGTATTGACCTTACGGACAGTCCTCGACTTACAACAGTTCATTTAGCGGCCGTTTGAAGTTACAACGGCACTGAAAAAAGGGACTTAGGACCGTTTTTCACACTTACGACTGTTGCATCCATCCCCAGGGTCTCGTGATCAACATTCAGGCATTTGGCAACCGACTCGTATTTATGACGGTTGCTGTGAGTGTGTGTGTGTGTGTGTCACGTGATCGCCTTTTGCGGAATTCTTGTAAGCAAAGTCGGTGGGGACACCGGATTCGCTTAACAACCGTGTGACTATCTTGAGAAGTGCAGTGATTCGCTTAACCAATGCGGCCAGCAAGGCCGTAACATGGGGCGAAACTCACTGAACATCTGATTTGGTGACGAAGTACGGGCTCAATTGTGGTCGTAAGTCGAGGACTGCCTGTATAAACTCCAAGAAGTCCCGCAAGAAGTCAAATTCTGTTGACTAAATTGTTGACTAAATTGTCCATGAAAAGGTACACTCAGGATAAAGCCCAAAAGTCAAAATGGAACCCATATTGATTGTTTTTGACCTCCTTCAAAGATGGTAGCCATGGATCCTGGGACTAGTTGCAATACAATACAATACAATAATACAATACAATACAATACAATACAATACAATACAATAATACAATACAATACAATACAATACAATACAATACAATACAATACAATAGCAGAGTTGGAAGGGACCTTGTAGGTCTTCTAATCCAACCCCCTGCGTGGGCAGGAACCTTATACCATTTCAGACAAATGGCTGTCTAGCTTACTGAGCATCATGGCTGACTACAAATCCTGATCTAATAATAATAATAATAATCTTTATTGTCATTGTACTAAAATTACAATGAAATTGGTTATCTAATGATTCTAACCCAATATTTCATCATATTGAAAAGTTCTGAACTTCAACTCCCAGAATTCTCCAAACAGTGTGCTAGCTGGGGGATTCTGGGAGTGGAAGTCCTCCCCTCTTAAAGCATGGCTGGCTGGGGGATTCTGGGAGTTGGAGTCCTCCCCTCTTAAAGCATAGCTGAATGGGGGATTCTGGGAGTTGGAGTCCTCCCCTCTTAAAGCATAGTTGGATGGGGGATTCTGGGAGTGGAAGTCCTCCCCTCTTAAAGCATCCTGGCTGGGGGATTCTGGGAGTTGGAGTCCTCCCCTCTTAAACCGTAGTTGGATGGGGGATTCTGGGAGTGGAAGTCCACCCCTCTTAAAGCATGCTGGCTGGGGGATTCTGGGAGTTAAAATCCACATAACAAAGCATAGCTGGCTGCGGGATTCTGGGAGTTGGAGTCCTCCCCTTTTCAATATGTTGATCTTGAACAAAGTTGGATTAGCATTAGACCACCATTTGGAGTCCTCTTTCTGCTGGGATTGCTCCAGCAGTCCATCAGCAAGCTTTTTCCTAGCCAAACATTCTGGGGTAGAAGAATGGATTTTCTAGAAGCTTCTCGCCAAGAGTGGAAGCCCCACTATCTCAGCCAACCACCCTGGCCTTCTGACTTACACAGCAGGTTGGGCGACAGCCTGTGGATCTCCGGAATGCCTCTTCCTCACCCCTGTCACCTGGATCCCTTCTCTGGATTTGTTGGTGAAGGCTTCCTCCAGAACGGAGCCGTCTGGAAATGTCAGTTTCCCCTACGTAAAAGTATATGATGGTTTGTTGCATTCGCACAGCCGCCCATTTTGCAATACACGATCCTGGGCCTCAAACAATATTAAACAAAATAAAAACAGACAGAGGCACCAGGAAAATCCACACCTGAAAGCTATAGGTGTTATTGCTATGAAAGCTTTTTGTTATAAAATAGAGTGTTTGACTATATGATATAGAAAGGATAATAATGAATCTAATGTATAAGAGTGGATGATCTGAACATTATGAATAACTTTAAGTAGTGAATATTTGATGCTGCGTAGATATCCATCTATCTAACTAACTCAGATATGATAAGTCAGATGATAGATAGATTATCATATTTTATCATATCTCTCTCTCATTTATTCATCTATCAACCTATTTATCCATCCATCTACCTATCATCGATCCATCTTTCTATTTATCACCTACCTCTCTAAATAAAATACACAGTATTAATCTGCAGACCTGGGATCTCTTGGTGGTCTCCTGTCTGGGAATTTATCAAGAAAAACATTTTAAGCAGCAGCCTGACCTGTCCAGAGTCCAGACCCCAGTTCTATGGGTTTCCCATCTCATACTTGCCTTGCCGACAAACTTAAAGTCGTTCGTGAAATTTCCCTCGTAGACGGAATCGTCCTCCAGAAGCAGGACCCCAGATCCCTTCCAGAGGAAGAGATAAAAAGAGAAAGGAATCGCTGGTTGAAGGTGGGGTTGAAAATCATGTAAATGAATAAATGTTGGGTTTTTTAATTCTATTTTTTTTTTAAAAAGCAGGCAAAAGACTCCCTTACCACCATTTTATCCAGGTGGAAAGTCCTTTGGTAGCAGATGCCTGACTGCATCACCACAATTCCTGGTCCGTGCCTCTGGTCATTTTCCCACATCCCGATGTATCGCTCACCTCTGAAATCCAACAAGCCAGAAATAAGAAAGTGAAAGTGAAAGTGAACTAAACTAAACCTAAACCTAAACCTAAACCTAAACCTAAACCTAAACTAAACTAAACTAAAACTAATTTAAACTAAATCTAAACTATACTAAGCTAAACTAAACTAAACTAAACTAAACCAAAACCAAAACCAAAACTAACCTTAACTAAAACTAAACTAAACTAAACTAAACTAAACTAAACTAAACTAAACTAAAACTAATTTAAACTAAATCTAAACTATACTAAGCTAAACTAAACTAAACTAAACTAAACCAAAACCAAACCAAAACCAAAACCAAAACTAACCTTAACTAAAACTAAACTAAACTAAATTAAACTAAACTAAACTAAACTAAACTAAACTAAAACTAATTTAAACTAAATCTAAACTATACTAAGCTAAACTAAACTAAACCAAAACCAAACCAAAACCAAAACCAAAACTAACCTTAACTAAAACTAAACTAAACTAAACTAAACCAAAACGAAACCAAAACCAAAACCAAAACTAACCTAAACTAAAACTAAACTAAGCTAAACTAAACTAAACTAAACTAAACTAAACTAAACTAAACTAAACTAAACTAAACTAAACTAAACTGTTCTTGGTGGTTTGTTGCTTATGCTGTTGTTGTTGACGACCAACACTGGTACAGGGTGAGGCACTAGTATATATACACAGACAGCAAACCCCACACCTTCAGGCACTGATGATGTTACCTAGTTGGGTCATGAAGCGTCAATAAAGATCAGTTTACCTCGGCTAGATCAACCTGATTCCTCCATAGTTTCAGTTACAATTTCCATCAGCTCAAACCAACATGGCCGAAAGCAATGGTTTAGGGGAGTGGCAATCCAAAACATTTGGAACTGTGGGTAAATGTGGTTGATCCCTATGTGTCTGTTGAGGGCTGATCAGCGATGAAACATAGAGCACCTAGGAACCCCCCCCCCCCCACTTCTCCTCCTTTTCCTCCTCTTCCTTCTTTTCTCCACCAACCCACCTGTTCTAGGACTGTTGATGTTACCTAGTTGGGTCAAGAAACATCTGCATGGAAACAAGAGAGCACCAAGGACTTCACAGTCATGCTCTTCCTCCTCCTCCTCCCATAGCCCTTGTCCTCCTCCACCACCTCCTCCTCCCCTTCTTCTCCTCTGCACAGCACCCCCTTCTACCACTGATGGTGTTACCTAGTTGGGTCATGAAACACCTGCAAGAAAACCACCAAGCCCAGAGAGCACCCAGGACCTTACATTTTATTGACTCACGAGATGCAAACCGTCTTACCTCTCCTTGTCGTCCAAGACCCCATATCCCGTCCTCTTGTCCTTCGTCCAGTGTCCTGTGTATTTAAATGGGTGGTCGGTACTCAGGGGACTATCCAGAAGGCCAAAACCTTCACGCATGCTTTCCTTGAAATATCCTTTGTAGACCATCTCATTGCCGTATCTGAAAAATAAGCCAACTTTAACAAAGACCCCTCCAATGGAGACCCTGCAATTTTATACAGTCCTCGAATTATGACTACGATCAGGACCAGAATTCCTGTTGCAAAGGAGTGAGCTGTTAGGTGAGTCGCACCCAGTTCTGCTCCGTTTTTGGCCCAATCCTTGAGCAAATCACTGCAGTGGTTAAGCCGGTCATGTGGTCGTTAAGTGAATCCAGCTTCTCCCATTGACTTTGTTTGTCAGAAGCCGGCTGAGAACGTCGCAAATGGCAATCACGTGACCACGGGATGCCGCAACCGTCATAAATATGAGCCGGTTGCTGAATGCCCAAGTGAGGAAGCTGTGACGGTCATAAATGCGAGGAGTGGTTCTTAAGTCACTTTTTTCCAGTTCCATTTTAACTGAACAGCTGCTCAGCAAATGGTCGTAAGTCAAGGACTCATGATATCCTCCTCCTTCAACGAAAGTGCTACCCAGTTTATGAAGAGAGGTAGAAAATCTTGATTTAATTATATTTTACTTTGTTTATTGATCGCCCCCCCAAAAAACCCCACATACAAAAATAATAAAAGTACATTCATTATTAAAAAAGAGAGAGATAATTGGTGCTTTTAAAAGAAAGTTTAAAACAATACAAGAAAAATTGCATCGTTTTAATGGTAAATAGAATTCTAGATACAGTTTATATAATTCTATTATTATTCAATCACATTCTTTAAACACACGTAATCATCAAGCTACAACCACAAATGGGCCCAAAAATTTCTGTTGCTAAGCAAGGCAGTTGTTAAGTGAGTTTTGCCTCATTTTGTGTCCTTTCTTACCACCATTGTTAAGTGAATCACTGCCGTTGTAAAGTTAGCAACATGGTTGTTAAGCGAACCCGGCTTCCCCATTGACTTTGCTCATCAGAAGGTTGCAAAAGTGGATCACGTGACTCCAGGACATTGCGACCGAAATGGTATAAGGTTCCTGCCCACGCAGGGGGTTGGACTAGAAGACCTACAAGGTCCCTTCCAACTCTGCTATTGTATTGTATTGTATTGTATAAACGAACCATTGTAAATCGATGACTCCCTGTGTTCTATAACTAGAATAACAGAGTTGGAAGGGACCTTGGAGGTCATCTAGTCCAACCCACTGCCTAGGCAGGAAGCCCTATACCATTTCAGACAAATGGCTATCCAACATCTTCTTAAAGACTTCCAGTGTTGGGGCATTCACAACTTCTGGAGGCAACTTCTGTTCCACTGATTCATTGTTCTAACTGTCAGGAAATTTCTCCTCAGTTCTAAGTTGCTTCTCTCCTGGATTAGTTTCCACCCATTGCTTCTTGTTCTGCCCTCAGGTGAATTGGTGAATAGCTTGACTCCCTCTTCTTTGGGGCAACCCCTGAGATATTGGAAGGCTGCTTTCATGTCTCCTCTGGTCCTTCTTTTCATTAAAATAGACACACCCAGTTCCTGCAACCGTTCTTCATATGTTTGAGCCTCCAGTCCCCTCATCCTCTTTGTGGCTCTTCTCTGCACTCTTTCTAGAGTCTCCACGTCTTTTTTTTCCATTGTGGTGACCAAAACTGTATGCCACATTCCAATACAATACAACACAATAGCAGAGTTGGAAGGGACCCTGGAGGTCTTCTAGTCTAACCCCCTGCCTAGGCAGGAAACTGGGAAGGTGCAGAATAGGATTCCTTCCGCCAGAGGCTCATCGCAAACAGACCCCTGGTAATCTTTTGAACTTACTCACAGATACCGTAGCCGTGCATCTGACCGTCCCACCAGTGGCATTTGTAACAGTCGTAGTGGTCACTGGATTCTTGAGGGATCAAACAGATCCCAAACCTGAAACCCCGAAGAAAAGACGTTAGACAGAGATGGTGAGCTTGACTTAATTCTAGTGAGAAAATCTCACTATTCTGACATTGGTGGGAGCCCTTAAGGTCATCCAGTCCAACCCGCTTCACAGGAACCCAAATTAAAACATCCCCAATCCTCCCTCATATCAAGTACAGGGCCATCCTTGACTTATGACCGCAACTGAGCCCAAAATTTCCATTGCCCAGCGAGACGGTTGTTAAGTGAGTTTTGCCCCATTTTACAACCTTTCTTGCCACAGCTGTTAAATGAATCACTGCAGTTGTTCGGTTTAGTAGCACGGCTGTTAAGTAAATCCGGCTTCCCCACTGACTTTAGTCATCAGAAGGTTCCAAAAAGAGGATCACGTGACCTTGGCACATAGCAACCGTCGTAAATGTGAGTCAATGGCCAAGGGTCTGAATTTTGATCATGCTACCGCTGGAAATGTTGCAATGGTCACAAATGAGAGGACTGGTTGTAAGTCATAATAATAATAATAATAATAATAATAATATTTTTATTTTATATACCGCGTCCTCTCCCCAGAGGGACTCGGAGCGGTGCACAGGGAAAACTAAAAACACATAAAATAAATACATCAATAATACAGTAGAATAAAAATAAATTAAACTAATTGTCCCTGCACTAAAATCCCCATTAAAAATAATATTCCCTAAAAAACCCTAAGGAAGAGACTACCCTAGGCCAGCCAAGCAGAAAAAGTGTGTTTTTAATTTTTGACGGAAGGAGCGGAGGTCCGTAGTTGTTCTAATGTCGGGGGGAAGGTCGTTCCAGAGGGCTGGGCCCGCCACAGAGGAGGCCCTTCCCCTGGGCGTCGCCCGCTGACAGTGCAGCTCGCGCAAGAGAGGTGTTATGTGGGTATACCTTGCGGTCCCCATTATAGCTCGCGCGGCTGCATTCTGGACCAGCTGAAGTCTCCGGGTGCACCTCAGGGGGAGCCCCATGTAGAGAGAGTTACAATAGTCCAGTCGGGATGTCACGAGAGCATGAGTGACTGTGCGCAGGGCGTCCCGATCCAATAGGGGGCGCAACTGGCGTACCAGGCGGACCTGGTAAAACGCCCTCCTGGCCACGGCTGTCACTTGATCTTCCATGGACAGCCGGGTATCCAGGAAGACATCCAAGTTGCGCGCCCCATCCACAGGGGCAAGATGTTCGCCCCCTATGGCCAGCGATGGAGTCAGCTGGTTGAATCGGGCGGCCGGAAACCACAGCCACAGCCACAGCCATGTTTCTAGCACTGCTGTAACTTTGAGTGGTCATTAAACAGATGGTCGTAAGTGGAGGACCGGCTTTATTTAAGTGTGCAAGAATTATAAAAGCAGATTTGCAGACAAACTCAATTGTGAGACAAACATGTGTGGTTTTTCCTGGCACTGTTCAGAGGTAAATTAAGATTTTGTCTTAATTTAGAAGGATTTATCTTTTTATAACCTCCTAGGCTTCCCTCTTTAGTCCAGGATTTCCTGGTGGTCTCCCATCCAAAGCCCTATTTCGCCCATTCTTGCCTAGTTGCCAAACATTCACAAGATCCACAATGGGCGGATTTCAGGTGTGGATCTTGTTAGAATATTCATGACTGGGAGAGACATGGGAACAAGGTCAGCCAATGAATAGACACAGCAACTAAATCAGCCAATGGGAGCTGAAACAGAACTGAGTCTGTGCTGAGAATTGAAACTGAAACAAGACTGATCTCTGTCTGTTCTGAGCTCTGAAAATGAAACTAAGTGTTCTCTCCTGCTTGTATTTCTGCTTGTAACTTCTACCACGTTGGAAGAATCTGCTGTTGGTATTGTAAATTTATTCATCTGTTATTATGCATATAAAGAAGTTAATGAATCAGTTATCTCTGCATGCTTTCTGGATTTGATTTTTCTGCAACAGACTCTGACAGATTCTACCCAACAGACAAATCTGGGCATTTCCCATTAAGCCTGACTGTGCAACCTGTCACTCAAAACAGCCCCCTTGTAAGCCAGCAATTCACCAGGTAAAGCCTCTCACCCGTTTTCCAAGCCTTTTTTGAAATCTCCTGCAAAATTCCGGCCATTTGGCCACGTCAACTTCCCTCTGCAAAGAGAAGAGACCAATTACAGCAATTAACCACCTTATTTTTCGGACTATTAAGACGCACCAGAGTATAAAACGCACCAAGATTTTGAAGAGGTAAAATTTATGTAGGAAGTTAGCACCCTACCCCTCTGCCAAGAAAAATGAAATATCCTGGGAAATATTGAAAATGGCAGAATATTATATTGTCCCTGGATCAGAAATGGAGGAACGTGTTTTTAGGCAGGAAACAGACTCACTCTTAATAGCCCCCCCACCCCCACCTTTCTCAATGGACCATTCAGGGCCCTGAGCTAGTCTACTCTACATAACACAGATAGGAGTGGTCTTCCACAGAAACTCACCACATGACCTCTGGGAACTCAACCAAGCTTGGGACTTTAAAAAAGACACACAACCTATAAAGTTAGCAAAGACACACACACACACACACACCGCGAGTATGACAACCAATAAGAATACATTTCTTACACAGAGGAGAGAGCACTTTGCAGGCCTCCCTTATTCGGTGTATAAGACGCACCCAGATTTTCACCCTCTTTTTTGGGGCGCCTTATACTCTGAAAAATACGGTAAATCTGAGCCCTTTTAAGACGGCGCCTCCCATCCCCAATCAGGGACTTACTTCCCGTGGGGTTTCCCCAAGCACCACTCTCCCTCATAGGTGGCGCCCTTGAAGCGCCCTTCGGCCCTGAAGACGAAGCTGGCAAAGCGGCAGAGGGGAGGGGCGAAGCCTTTGCCCTCATCAGCCCACAGCGGGGAGTCTCTCTTCTCCGCCAAGGCCTGGCCCACCGCCCGGTTGACCTTCCATTGCCACACTGCCTGCAGAGGGGGGAATACGATATGGACGGGAAACAAATGAATGAGAAAAAGAGAAAGAGAAAGAGAAAAGGAAGGAAGGAAGGAAGGAAGGAAGGAAGGAAGGAAGGAAGGAAGGAAGGAAGGAAGGAGAGTGAGGGAAGGGAGGGAAGGGAGTGAGGGGGAAGGAGGGACAGGGAGAAATAAAGAAAGAGTGAAAGAAGGAAGGGAGGGAGGAGAGGGAGGGAGTGAGGGGGAAGGAGAAATAAAGAGAAAGAAGGAAGAAAGGAAGGAAGGAAGGAAGGAGTAGAGGGAGGGAGGGGGAGGGAGAAATAAAGAAAGAGAGAGAGTGAAAGAAGGAAGGAAGAAAAAGAAAGAAAAAGAAAGAAATAAAAAGAGGGAAGGAACGTAAGAGAAAGAAAGTGAGAAATAGAAAGAAAGAAAAAGGCAGAAAAAAGCATCAGAGAAAGAAAGAAGGGAGAGAGGGAATGGGGGAGGGGGAGAAAGAAAGAAAGAGAGAGAGAGAGAGAGAGAGAGAGAGAGAGAGAGAGAGAGAGAGAGAGAAACAGAAAGAAAAAGGCAGAAAAAAGCATCCGAGAAAGAAGGAAAGAGAGAAGAGAACGAGAGAGAGAGAGAGAGATTGGGTATCCATTGACTTTGCGCATCAGAAGGTGGCAAAAAGGGATTATGTGACCCCTGGACACTGCAACTGACATAAGTACATGCCAGTTGCAAAGCATTTGAGTTTGGATCACATGACCATTGGGGATGCTACAACAGTCACAACTGTGAAAAAGCCACTATTTTCAGTGACATTGTAACTCTAAACGGTGACTAAATGAACAGTTGTAAGTCGAGGACTACCAGTATTTCATGCCCATCCCCCCACCCCTTGTTAGGATATTTATCCTTATGTTGGGTTGACAATAGATATAAGCCAGTATTCTTAAAGAGGTTATGTAGCTTTAAGAACTATGTTGAATTCTGATTGGCTGTGCTTCTCAGCTCTACCATATAAGGAAGCTCAGAAACACAGTTCATTCCCTTTTCGATTCCTGTGCTTACTGTTTGCAGCTGAAGACTGAAGAAAGAAGAAATATTTGTTTTGCATCACTGTAAGATAACTCTTGTGTTTTGGTGAAGGACTGTTATTGTTTGAGAAGTTAGTATCACTGATAGGAGGAAGTATTTTAGTTGCTACAAAATAAAGACTATTTATTTTCTTACTATCAGAGTTTTAGAGTTTGTGTGTGGTTAAAGCAACGTATCTCTTTACTGTCCGGTGAATTACACTATTCCGCACTCATTTTCAAACAGGGGTGTTTGTTACCCCTAACACTGCTTACGGGGCCAGAGTTGTAACACTGGTTCTGAACCCAGAGTAGCTAACACCCCCAATGCCGTGGGCCACTTACTCGGGCTTCTGGTCCTCTGGCCAACAGGAAGAAATTCTCTTCTGGAGTCACAACATTTAAAGTATGGCTGAAAAAAAAATACAAATTGCTGACATTGTGCATTAAAAATAATTTCTTATCCATTCGTCCACCTGCTTTTTCCTCCCTAGAACATGAAGTCCTCGATTTACAGCCATTTGTTTAGTGACCGTTCAATCTTACAACGCCCCTGAAAAAATTGACCTAGGAATGATTTTCACGCTTACCACCGTTGGTCACGTGATCACAATTCGAATGCTTGGCAACTGACTCATATTTGCAGTGTCCCCGGGGTGTGTGTGTGTGTGTGTGTCACATGATCCCCTTTTGCGACCGTCTGACAGGCAAAGTTAAAAGGGATTCATTTAACAACCACATGACTAACCTGATGACTGCAGGGATTCACTTAACAACGGTGTCAAGAAAGGTCAGAAAACAGGGGGGAAAACTCAATTGTCTCGTTTAGCAGCAGAAATGTTGGGCTCAATCGTGGTCATAGGTTGGGGACTGCGCGTAAGTGCGAGGACCAGTCATAAACCACCTTTTTCAGGGCTGTTGTATGGTCAGTAAACGAACAGTCGTAAGTCAAAGCTTAACTGGGGGGGAAGGAGATTAATTTTTCCTCTGCTCTACATAAGCCATTGAATTAATTTTACTCACTTTGCAGTTGCGCTGGAAGCTGCTTCAACCCACAGGAGCTTCAGATCAAAACTCTGGAAGTTATTCCCCTGGAACCATGGAGGATTAAAATAAAAAGACAATTAATTTAAAAAAAAAACATCAGACATTATCCGTATTTTTGCTCCTCTTTGCTTGAAGGGCGTGACTGGCACACAAGGCAAAGAACCACAACAACACAATTTTCCTGATTCCTGGGGCTTCTCAGGCTCAGTGAGGAGGCCCCGGGTGGCTTCAGGTGCGAATCCCTCCCCTGATCTCCAATGGGACTCAGGTCCATGATGGAGTGGGGATGGGCGCTTGAGATAAAAGAGGCTTGCGAAATAGCCGGGATTTGCAGAATTGCAACCAATATGTAGGGAAAGAGACGGAGGGGGGAAGGAAGAGGAGAAGGAGGAAGAGAGGGAGGAATGGAGGAGGAGGAGAGGAAGAAGTGGAGGAGAGGGATGGAGGAGGAGGGGAGAAGAAGGAGGGAGGAAGAAGAGAAGGAGGTCAGGAGGAAGGGGTGGAGGAGAGGAGGAAGAAGAGGGGGATGGAGGAAGAGGGGAGAAGAAGGAGGGAGGAAGAAGAGAAAGAGGAGAGGAGGAGGAAGAGGAGGAGAGGGAGGAGGGGAGAAGAAGTAGGGAGGAAGAAGAGAAAGAGGGGAGGAAGAAGAGGGGGATGCAGGAGGAGGGGAGAAAAAGGAGGGAGGAAGAAGAGAAGAAGGAGGAGAAGAGGAAGAAGAGGGAGAAGGAGAAGGAAGAAGAGGGGGATGGAGGAGGAGGGGAGAAGAAGGAGGGAGGAAGAAGAAAAAGAGGAGAGGAGGAAGGGGTGGAGGGTAGGAGGAAGAAGAGCGGGATGGAGGAAGAGGGGAGAAGAAGGAGGGAGGAAGAAGAGGAGAAGGAGGAGAAGAGGAAGAAGAGGAGGAGAGGGAGAAGGAGAAGGAGGAAGAAGAGCGGGATGGAGGAAGAGGGGAGAAGAAGGAGGGAGGAAGAAGAGAAGGAGGAGAGGAGGAAGGGGTGGAGGGGAGGGGGAAGAAGAGGGGGAGGGCGGAGGAGGGGAGAAGAAAGAGGGAGGAAGAAGAGAAGAAGGAGAGGAGGAGAGGGAGGAGAAGGAGGAAGAAGAAGTGGATGGAGGAGGAGGGGAGAAAAAGAAGGCAGGAAAAAGAGGAAGAAGATGAGAGGGAGGAAATTGCATTCTAGTGCCAAACTAGAAACCGAGAGACAGTGAGTTCTAGTCCCGCCTTAGCCACGAAAGCTTGCTTGTCCCTCTTTCAACCCAGCCCACCTCGCAAGGTGGTTGTGGGGGAAACCGGAGGAGCGGGAAGGCAACTCCGATGCCTTGAGTCATGGAAAAGAATAGCAGAAGTGGAATAAAGACCCCCGTCAGGGGATCCCCGGGGGGAGGCTGACTGACTGGGGCCACAGAGAAGGCCAGAGAGCTGCCTACCCCAAGCGGGAGGGGGAAGGGGGGGCACCCAAAGCCCTTCCTGCCACCTTACCTGGATCAAGACCAGGGCGTCGTTAAACAGGAGGATCCGGTCCGTCCTGCCGAAGCTGGACACGATGGGGAGGCTTTCGCTGTCCTCCAGCAACCGTCTCTCGGGGGTGCAAAGGACGTCCTACGAGACATGCAAGCAGTCCTCGATTAACAGCGGTTCGGTTAGCGACCGTTCAAAGTTACGACGGCACTGGGGGAAAAGTGGCTTACAATCGTTTTCCGTCCCCAGGGCCCACGTGATCCCAACTGGGACAGTGGGCAACTGGCTCGCCTTTACGACGGCTGCAGCAGAGATTCAATACAATAGCAGAGTCGGAAGGGGCCTTGGAGGTCTTCTAGTTCAACCCCCTGCCTAGGCAGGAAGCCCTATACCGTTTCAGACAAATGGCTATCTAACATCTTCTTAAATACTTCCAGTGTTGGGGCATTCACAACTGCTGGAGGCAACTTCTGTTCCACGGATTCATTGTTCTAACTATCCCTAGGCCCAAAATGGCGCATGGGGGGAGGACAGTATCCCCCACTCCACAGCCCTCTTTTTGCTCCAGGGGGGGGGTCCAGGAGGCCTAGCGCTGTCTGCCACACCCCTGGCCACGCCCACCACGGCCGCCATCCAGCCATCCGTTCTCAAGAACGCACCGTGAATTTGGTTCCCACGGTCTTCCACAATGTGGCAGTGAAGCAGGCTTCGTCCACCATCCGGCTGACGTGCGAACGCAGCTTGGCAAACTTTTCTGAAGCTCCTGAGATTTCTTCTTCCTCTAAGCTCTGTGGAGAGAAACACACAAACGGAGCTGGCTCGGCTCCCAGTCCCAAGTTACGAGTCAAGGCGGAAATTGACAAAATGGGTTGAAGCTGCTTCCGGGATTAACCCAGGTTTCGGATTCACACAATCCCTGTGGACTCTGAGTGGGTCCAACTAGCTGTGGAGGAGGAGGAGGAGGAGGAGGAGGAGGAGGAGGAGGAGGAGGAGGAGGAGAAAGGAAAGGACTGTGGGGTCCTTGGTGCTCTCTGAGCTTGGTGGTTTTATTGCAGACGTCTCATCACCCAATTAAGTAACATCATCAGTACTAGAAGGGAGTAGGGTTTGTAGGTGGGAGGAGGAAAAAGAGTGTGGGGTCCTTGGAGCTCTCTGATCTTGGAGGTTTTCTTGCAGATGTTTCATGACCCAACTAGGGAACATCATCAGGGCTAGAAGGGAGTGAGGTGCGTGGAGAGGAGGAGGAGGAGGAGGAGGAGGAGGAGGAGGAGGAGGAGGAGGAGGAGGAGGAAAAGAATGTGTGGTCCTTGACGCTCTCGGACCTTGATTCCTTCCTTGCAGACGTTTCGTGACCCAACTAGATAACATCATCAGTGCCAGAAGTTAGAACCCCACTCCCTTCTAGCACTGGTGATGTAATCAAGTAGGATCACGAAACGCCTGCAAGTCAACCAACAACCAGGGCTCCAGAGACAGGTGTCTCCGGCTGCAGATGCTCTACCTGGCCGGCGGCTGCCTTCAGCTTGGTGAGGATGCAGGTGTATCGCTGCAGGTGTTCTCGGAAGGGCTTCTGCAGGACCGTGTAGAGACCTATGGCCAGGCAGCTGTCAAGGGAGAAGTCAGCAAGGAATTCCTGCAGGGAGCGTTTATGCAACCTCCAGACATCGCTGCAATCAGAAAGAAATAGCAAGAACCCGGAGCTGTCAATAACTGGTAGCCATCCAAAGAAAGTTAAGAAAAATATCTATCTATCTATCTATCTATCTATCTATCTATCTATCTATCTATCTATCTATCTATCTATCTATCTATCTATCTATCTATCTATCTATATGTTAGTTTTATGAGCTGATCAATAAATAAATTAGAGAGACCAGGATAGATCTATTTCGAGCTTATTAGCTCTCATCAGCTGGAAATAGATCTATCCTGGTCTCTCTCTAATTTAATTTATTGATCAGCTCATAAAACTAACACACACACACACACACACACACACACACACACACATATATATATATATATATATATATGTTTTCTGAGGTTTTCGCGGGTATTTGTATGTAGGTCTTTGGTTCTTCGGGTTTTCTCCCGCGTAGAATTGGAAGTACCAAGCCGGAAGCACCAGCCTGAAGATGATGAATGAGATTTCATCGAAACGTCGTGAAGATACTTCCAATTCCACGCGGGAGAAAACCCGAACAACCAAAGATAGATATATAGATATATATATATATGAGCGAATATTTTTTACAGCTCCTGTTTGTTAGGCCTATTTTTAAGGGAGGAGACAAACTTGTCATCCTTCTCTGCCCTTCGACTCAACCTAGAGATCATCCAGACAGAGACCTATTAAGATTGCTGCTGTCTTTTTAGATATGTGTTAGATTTTTAAGGGATGATTAATAATTAATTAAGAGACCAGGATGGATCCATTTCGGGCTCCTTAGCCCTCTTCAGCTGGCCATACTTCCCTACAGGGATTTGAACCGGTGCTCTCCAGCACTTGAGGCATGTCTCTCTATGCCTTGAGCTAACCAGCTTCCCTGATTACATCATCCTTTTTACAGGACTTATTGATGAGCGAATATTTTTTACAGCTCCTGTTTGTTAGCCTATTTTTAAGGGAGGAGATAAATTCATATATATATGAGAGAATATTTTCACAGCTCCTGTTCAAGGTCCCTTTAAGGGGAGGAGACTTAACGTCATCCCTCTCTGCCCTTCGACTCAACCTAGAGATCATCCAGACAGAGAACCAATTAGATTACTGCTGTGTGAAATTTTTTAGATATGTGTTAGATTTTTAAGGGCTGAAAACAAAGAGACCAGGATGGATCCATTTCAGGCTTATTAGCCTTCTTCAGCTGGCCATACTCCTTCTACTGGGATTTGAACGGGCGCTCTCCAGCATATGAGGCAAGCCTTTCTATGCCTTGAGCTATCCGGTATCCCTGATACATCAGCCAATTTACAGGACTCTTAATGAGAGAATATTTTCACAGCTCCTGTTCAAGGTCCCTTTAAGGGGAGGAGACTTAACGTCATCCCTCTCTGCCCTTCGACTCAACCTAAAGATCATCCAGACAGAGAACCAATTAGATTACTGCTGTGTGAAATTTTTTAGATATCTACAGATATTTAAAAAATTTCACACAGCAGTAATCTAATTGGTTCTCTGTCTGGATGATCTCTAGGTTGAGTCGAAGGGCAGAGAGGGATTTATTTATTGGTTCAATTTATACCCCGCCCTTCTCCAAACGGACTCAGGGCGGCGCACAGGAAAATTTAAAAACTTATTCAATAAAATCCTGCGCTAAAACCGAATTAGAATCCCCAGATTTAAAACTATCTAAAAGTCAGTTATGGAGGTTACGCTAGGCCGGCTAGATGAAACAAATGTGTCTTTAGACACTTGCAGAAGAGGCGGAGGTCAGAGATGGTACGAAGTTCAGGGGGTAGGTCGTTCCAAAGGGCTGGACCTGCCACAGAGAAGGCTCTTCCCCTGGGTGTCGCGTCGGCATTGTCCGGCCGACGGCACCCTGAGGAGGCCCTCTCTGTGGGAGCGTATCGGTCTAAGGGATGTATGGGGCAGGAGGCAGTCTCGCATATAACTAGGCCCCGAGCCATGGAGCGCTTTAAAGATGGTCGTCAGAATCTTGAAGCGCACCCGAAAGACCACCGGAAGCCAGTGCAGCTCGCGCAGGATTGGTGTTATGTGGGAGTGTCTAGGCACTCCCATAATCACCCGCGCGGCTGCATTCTGGACTAACTGCAGCTTTCGAGTGCACCTCAAGGGAAGCCCCATGTAGAGAGGATGACGTTAAGTCTCCTCCCCTTAAAGGGACCTTGAACAGGAGCTGTGAAAATATTCTCTCATTAAGAGTCCTGTAAATTGGCTGATGTATCAGGGATACCAGATAGCTCAAGGCATAGAAAGGCTTGCCTCATATGCTGGAAAGCACCGGTTCAAATCCCAGTAGAAGGAATATGGCCAGCTGAAGAAGGCTAATAAGCCTGAAATGGATCCATCCTGGTCTCTATATTTTCAGCCCTTAAAAAATCTAACACATATCTAAAAAATTTCACACAGCAGCAAACTAATTGGAAGCAGCCGGATGGGAGGAGCTACAGGGAGGTGAAAACCTGAGAAGTGCGTACCTTTTACGTTTGTGCTACTTGCACATGACACACGTGTGCCAGCCACACAAAATTGTACGCATGATTGCATCGGAGGTCCTTGGGAACATTATGTGAAAATTTGGTGTGGATCGGTAAAGTACTTTCTGAGATTAGTGGCTTTGCACAAACTATTTTAATAATAATAATAATAATTTATTAAATTTGTTGACCGCTCCCTCTCCCTGAAGGGACTCGGAGCGGTGCATAGGGCTAATAAAACAATAAATACATACATATAGTTAAAAACAAATTAAATATTTCCCTGCGCTAAAAATTCCAATTAAAAACTAAAATCCCCATCTAAAATTTCTGGCAACCCCATCGAAGAGAGACTATCCTAGGCCGGCCATTTTACATTTTTATTCATATAAATCAGCACAAACATAACACAAATGTAAACAAAAGGCAAAGAAACAAATAGCTTTCTGTCTAGATGGTCTCTTGTGATGAGCCGAAAGGCAGAAAAGGAGAGCAGTATGTTTCCTCCCTTAATTGGGGCTTACCAGGGTGTTGTGACACAAGTCACAACACACATATATATAATTTGTTTTAATTTGTTTTTAATTGTATTTGTATATTTATTGTATTGTGGTTTTAGTTTTCCCTGTGCACCGCTCCGAGTCCCTACGGGGAGAGGAGCGGTCTATAAATTAAAAATCATTCATTCATTCATTCATTCATAAAAGACCCCTTTCCATCAAATATTGGAATCCCTCAACCAATAGAAATTTTGTCACAAAACCTATGTATGACTAAGGTGACCAAATTTTAAAATTTGTAAAGCGGGACACCATTCACTGGGGGCGGGGGATTCAGGAGTCTTTCCCGGCCCTGCAGCTGCTGCTTCCCTCCCTGGCCGTACCTGAGGGTGCGCTATTCCCATAGCGGCTGGGGGGCAGCAAAGCGGGGCCAGGCAGGCAGCGGCCACTCTGCACGCGCTCAGCAGCACGGGCAGGAAGCAATGGCCAGAGTGGGCTGGCGGGCAGGCGAAAGGGGAGGGCCAGTGAGGGAGGAGCGAGCGAGAAGCCAGTAGGCGGAGGAGGAGGATAGCTGTGTGCGGCGGGGGCCTGGCCCTCAACTTTGTGCTGCGACAGCAATGCGCTGACAGCGGCCGGGTGTGAGCCCAACCGCCGCTGCCTCCCCTCCCTGCCTAGCTCGTCCGGGACGAGCAGCGCAAAGTGCAGGGCTGCAGCCGGAGCCCGCGCGGCCCTAAAGTTTGTGCTGCCGGTGCCGCGATGCGCTGAGAGCGGCCGGCTCGTCCAGGGAGGCGGCGGCGGTGGTGCTCACACCTGGCCGCTGTCAGCGCATCACGGTCGCGGTGCAAAGTTCAGGGCCACGCTCCCGTGCAGCTATCCTCTTCCTTTTCCTCCGCCTGCTGGCTTCTCGCTCGCTCCTCCCTCGCCGGCCCTCGCCTGCCCGCCAGCCCGCTCTGGCCGCCGCTTCCTTCCCGCGCTGCTGCCCTGGCCGCAGGCCGCCTCTGAGCACATGCAGAGCGGCCACTGCCCGCCCGCCCCCCGCCACCTCTCCAGGCAAAAAGTGGGACATTTTTAAGAGGCGGCGGGACGCGGGACTAATTCTTGAAAAGCGTGATTGTCCCGCTGAAAGCGGGATAATCCCACCTTATATATGACCTTTCTTTCCCATGGTTGTTAAGTGAATCGCTGCAGTTATATCACGTGGTTGTTAAGTGAATCTGGCTTCCCCAACAACTTTACTCATCGGAAAGCCGCAAAAGGGGGTCAGGACACTGCAACTGTCATAAATACAAGTCAATTGCCAAGCATCTGAATTTTTTTTAAATCAATTTTTTTTAAAAAAACTTTTTTGTTACACATACATGTTTATGAACAAAGGTTTTTCCGGTGTTTTTTCTTTTTACATCTTCCCATGTAGACAACCCGTTTTACATCATAATTCCGTTCCAATTTTAGCTCTATTGTTCTCTTTCCATAGTTTCCCTTTTACCCTTATTTCCTTTTTAATGAACCTACAATATCGTTGATGGCCCCTTCAAAGTTAATTCAAATTAACATTCCCTGGTTCATCCATTAGTCTATTTTACTCCAGTGAAATCCTCTAGCTGTTTTCCTTTTTCCATTCTCTTTTCCTCCCTATTCTTCAATTGAACCCTCAATTACTATCTTCTCTCCTCTTCCCTGGTCTGAGTTATCCTTCTATTTTTCTTATTTTTTTCACGCCATTTAAGGTTTCACACACATTTTATAACTAAGTGTCTTAATTTTGATCGTGTGACATGGGGTTGTTGCAACGGTTGTTAAGTGTGGGAAACGGTCATAACTTTATTTTTCAGTGCTGTTGTAACTTCAAATGGTCACTAAATGCATTATTGTAAATCAAGGGCTGCCTGTATCAAACTATGGCCTTCCTTGTTTTTTTTCTTAATTTTCTCTTTCTTAATAATATATGTTAATTATATTAATAATCTGCTGCTGTGGCCTAGAGGTGGAGCTCTCCCCTCCCAATCAGGAGGTTGTGAGTTCAATCCTAGGTAGAGGCAGATGTAGGGTCTCCTGCTTGGGCAGGGGGTTGGACTAGATGACCTGCAAGGTCCCTTCCAACTCTGTTAATCTGTTATGTTTCTGCCAACCTAGCAGTTCGAAAGCACGTAAACAATGCAAGTAGAAAAACAGGGACCACCTTTGGTGGGAAGGGAACAGCGTTCCGTCCACCTTCGGGGTTGAGTCATGCCGGCCAGATGGCCACGGACAGCGCTGGCTCTTTGGCTTTGAGACGGAGATGAGCACCGCCCCCTAGAGTCTGGAATGACTAGCACGTATCTGCGAGGGGAACCTTTACGCTTACCTTTAATAATGTATGGAGTTTTTTTGTCGGTTTTATTCTTTTCTTTTTGTTAGGATTCCAAACCACCAATCAATTGCTAAAAAACATTTGACCTGGAAAAGTTTTGGAGCCCAATCCAATTTTTTCCCCCTTTCCTTTAAAAGGGATCGTGCAATATTTCACGCAATTTAAATCTTCAAATATGTTCTACTTGCTCTCCGTAGCAAAAGGCTGTAAAAAAGATTTCCAGCAGGGCCGTTTTCGCCCTGAATGGCTAAATTCAAGCCAGAAACATTTTTAGTTTCGCAGGCCAATAGGTTAACTGTTTATGTTCCATTACTCACCTTTTACTCCTGGAGGCCTGCTCAAAATTTTGCAACACCACGCAAGTCCCAAATGTGAAGAAGTACCTGTAGGTTAAACAAAGAAAGGCAGAAGTCTCTTATTGCTCTTGGCCACTGTAAGATGGCTGGACTTCAGCTCCCACAATTCCCACAAAAAGATAGGCTTAAGATACAGAAGGATTTTGACAAACGTGAATATTGGGCACTATCTAACCAAATGAAATTCAATGCTGAAAAAAGTAAGGTTCTATATTTAGGCAGGAAAAACCAAATGCCCAGGTACAGTATAGGTGGGACCTCACTCAATAGGAGCAACCGTGAAAGGGATCTTGGAGTCCTAGTGGAGAACCATTGAAATAGGAGCCAGCCGTGGGCAGCAGCTGCCAAAAAAGCCAACACAGTTCTAGGCTGCATCAACAGAGGGAGAGAATCAAGATCCCATGAAGGGTTAATACCACTTTATAAGGCCTTGGGAAGGCCACTCTTGGAATATTTGCACCCAGTTTTGGTCGCCAGATAATAATAATAATAATATTTTATTTTTATATACCGCGTCCTCTCTCCAAGGGGACTCGGAGCGGTGTACAGGGAAAAATTAAAACACATAAAAATATACAAAAATAGATACAATAAATAAAAACAAATTAAATTTAGTTGTCCCTGCACTAAAATCCCCATATTAAAACTAATATTCCCTAAACCCTAAAAAGGTAGAGACTAACCTAGGCCGGCCAAGCAGAAAAAGTATGTTTTTAATTTCTGACGGAAGGAGCGGAGGTCCGTGGTTGTCCTGATATCGGGGGGAAGGTCGTTCCAGAGGGCTGGGCCCGCCACAGAGAAGGCCCTTCCCCTGGGCGTCGCCCGCTGACAAAGTCTAGTGGACGGCACCCGGAGAAGTCCCTCTCTGTGGGAGCGAATCGGCCGGGAGGATGTATGGGACAGGATCCGATCCCGCAGATAGCTAGGTCCCGAGCCATGGAGCGCTTTAAAGATGATAACTAACACCTTGAAGCGCACCCGAAAGACGACAGGCAGCCAGTGCAGCTCGCGCAAGAGAGGTGTTATATGGGTGTACCTTGAGGTCCCCATTATTGCTCGCGCGGCTGCATTCTGGACCAGCTGAAGGCTCCGGGTGCACCTCAAGGGGAGCCCCATGTAGAGAGAATTGCAATAGTCCAGTCGGGATGTCACGAGGGCATGAGTGACTGTGCAAAGGGCATCCCGATCCAATAGAGGGCGCAACTGGCGTACCAGGCGGACCTGATAAAACGCCCTCCTGGCCACGGCTGTCACTTGATCTTCCATGGACAGCCGGGTATCCAGGAGGACACCCAAGTTGCGCGGCCCATCCACAGGGGCAAGGTGTTCGCCCCCTATGGCCAGTGATGGAGTCAACTGGTTGAATCGGGCGGCCGGAAACCACAGCCACTCGGTCTTGGCCGGGTTGAGCCTGAGTCTGTTACTTCCCATCCAGATCCGCACGGCTTCCAGGCACTGGCACATCACCGCTACGGTGATGTAGAAAAAGATGTGGAGACTCTAGAAAGAATGCAGAGAAGAGCAACAAAGAGCATGAGGGGCCTGGAAGCTCAAGCATATGAAGAACGGTTGCAGGAACTGGGTAGGTCTAGTTTAATGAAAAGAAGAACCAGGGGAGACAGGATAGCAGCCTTCCAATATCTCAGGGGTTGCTCCAAAGAAGAGGGAGTCAAGCTATTCTCCAAGGCACCTGAGGGCAGAACAAGAAGCAACTGGTGGAAACTAATCAAGAAGAGAATCAACTTAGAACTGAGGAGAAATTTCCTGACAGTGAGAACAATGAATCAGTGGAACAGAAGTTGCCTCCAGAAGTTGTGAATGCCCCAACACTGCAAGTCTTCAAGAAGAAGTTGGATTGCCATTTGTCTGAAATGGTATAAGGTTTCCTGTCTAGGCAGGGGGTTGGACTAGAAGACCTCCAAGGTCCCTTCCAACTCTGCTATTGTATTGTATTGTAATTCTCAAGTCTGCATGGTACTAGATCAGTGGACTACAACTCCCAGAATTCCCTAGCTGGCATGCTTTAAGAGGGCTGGTCTTCCACTCCCAGAATCCCCCAGGACTGCCTGCATTTAGGAGGGAAGCCCTGAGTTATTTGAGTCGGTCTAACGGGGCAACACAGGCCCTACTCCTCCATTAAGGAGAGGAGACACAGAAGGTCAGATCCTGAGTTTTGCAGAGGACGAAGTGAATAGAGAAATAAGGAAAAACACAAGATTCCCACGGCCTGTCCAAGACATGTTATCCACCAGACACACAAAAACTTTGAAACAAAGAGAAGTGGGAACCTTGCTAACTTTCTTGAAACTTTTTTGACCCATAAAAACTCATTTCATGCAACCTCCCGATCAAGGGCCAGAAGTCCAGCGATCGAAAATCGGCTGCATTCAAGAGAAACTTTTCATGTTTTTGCTCCTTCCCGATCACGATCAACTTCTCAAACGTGATCTGTATGGTATCAGGTAATCCTCAATTTACAACGGTTGGTTTAGTGACTGACCGAAGTTGTAAGGGCCCTGAAAAAAGGATTTTATTCCTGGGTGTTTTTTTTTACACTTCCGACTGTGGCAGCATCTGCTCCACGAAAATCCCCCCACATGGCCACATAAAATTCAACCGCTTGGTAACAGACTCGTATTTATGACGGACGCAGTGTCCCGGGGTCACCTTTTACGACCTTCTGACAAGCAAGTCAGTGGGGAAGCCGGATTCACTTAACAACCATGTGACTCATTTAACAACTGCAGGGATTCACTTAACAACGAAAGGTCGTAAAACGGGGCAAAATTTATTTACCTGTCTTGCTTAGCAACAGAAATTTGGGGCTCAATTGTGGTCGTAAGTCAAGGATTTTCTTTATATACTGTACTAAAAAATTGAGATTTCATCTTATTATCCTATTCTATTGCACCAAATGATGCAGTAGAGTAAGATAATATTCTTATTCTATATTTTAATTTTATTTCAATTAGAACATTATAAGCGAATATTGTTATTCTACATTTTAATTCTATAATTAAATTATAATATATGTGAATATTTATTCTTTATTTTAATTGTTAGATTATAATATTATTCTATATTTTAATTTTATTTCAATTAGAATATTAAAAGCGAATATTGTTATTCTACATTTTAATTCTATAATTAAATTAAAATATACATGTGAATATTTATCCTTTATTTTAATTGTTAGAAGATTATAATATTATTCTATTTTTTAATTTTTCTTCAATTAGAATATTATAAGTGAATATTGTTATGCTATGTTTTAATTCTATAATTAAATTATAATATGTGAATATTTATTCTTTATTTTGTTAGAAAATTAAAATATTCTATATTTTAATTTCAATTAGAATATTATAAAATTCTTATTCTATATTTTAATTTTATAATTCAATTAGAATATTATAAGCAAATATTTTATTCTGTATTCTAGTATTCTTATTCCATATAATTATTATAATTATAATTAAATCTTATTCTATATAACCAATTTCATTGTAATTTTAGTACAATGACAATAAAGATTATTATTATTATTCTATATATATATTTTCTCTTTTCCCTTCTACCCTACATTTTTCTCCCTTCCACTTTTCTTCCCCTATTTCACTTTCAACTTTCTCTTATATTTTTATCTTTTAGGCTTGGATAAATTAATAAGCAAAACTTTGAGCAATGGTCAAGCATCCACACCTTCCACAGGAAGGGCTTTGTAATAGTCTTTTAATTGGGTTTTTAGTATTGGGTTTTATAATAATAGGCCACATTATTTAATACTTACTAATTTGTTATTTTAACTTTTGTATTTCCTCTTTTTATTGTGGCTGTTCACTGCCCTGAGTCCCGAGAGGGAGAAGGGTGGTATATAAATTAAATAAATGAAATGAATGAATACTCACTGGACATAAGCATTCAGGAACGAGTCTGTTTTGCAGACGAGATACACGTCGGGGACACCCATGGATTCGGAGGTGCTGTATGTCTCCTTTAGCGTCCTGTAATTCTCCTCCGTCAGATGCCAGATGTCTTGGAAGTGGTCATTTAACAAGGAGAAGAACCTTTTGTTCTCCAAAGACCCTTTTAAGACAAAAAATCAAAACTCCCGTAAGATAAAAGGATCCAGTTGGGAAAAAGTTTTAATCCCCCAGATCACGTATACAGGTGGTCCTCGACTTGTGACCACAATTGAGCCCAACATTTCTGTTGCTAAGCAAGACAGTTAAATAAATTTTGCCCCGTTTTACGACCTTTCATTGTTAAGAGAATCCTTGCAGTTGTTAAATGAGTCACATGGTTGTTTCTGTTGCTCAGCGAAACATCTGTTAAGTGAGTTTTGACCCATTGCTTGTCACGGTCGTTAAATGAATCGCTGCCATTGTTAAGGCAGTAAGGCAGCTGTTAAGCGAATCTGGCTTCCTCCATTGGCTTTGATTATCAGATGGTCGCATATAGGAATCACGTAGCACACACACACACACAGGACACTGCAACCTTCATAAATACGAGTCAGTAGCCAAGCACCTGAATTTTGATGGTGGGGATGCTGCGACGGTCGTTAAGTGTGAAAAGCAATTGTAAATCATTTTTGTCAGTGCTGTTGTCTGTTCGAACGGTCACTAAACAAACCGTTGTAAGTCAAGGACTACTTGTAGCTGGTAGATGAGTCAGAGAGGATGTTAACTCTGATAATGTATTAGTCTCAAAATTAAAGTTTTTTCCCCCTTTATAAACAGGCTAGAAGTGGGCTAAGTGCTATATAGAGAAATTTTGTGCCTAATTCAACTTAAAACCCTGGAAGAGGCACAGCTATTTTTAAAATGACTACACAGGAAGTCCTCCACTTATGACCACAACTGAACCAACTGGAAAAAAAAATACCGGACAAAAATAAAATAAAACCTGGCTGGAAGAGATGATTACACACAACCAATTACATTAAAACCGGAACTATTCTTATTAGGAATAATTACAGGGAACTATGAGGGGTGGAAAGCCAAATACCTAATACTGCATGTTGTCCGTTGTCAACAAAGGTCCGTTGTCAACAAAGCCCCCCTCATTAGTGACCTTGTGTCAGAGGGGGAGCCGGACCTGGCTGGAAACCTGGTTGGGCCACGAGGGAGGACTTCCCCTCGTTGAAATGTGCCCACCAGGCTACCGCGCCTTTCATCAGCCCCGGGCCCTTGGTAGGGGCGGTGGGGTAGCGGTCATTGTCAAGGAAGGTCTTGAGCCGAGAGAGACCATTGTGCCACAGACTACCGGCTGTGAGTCCCTCTGCGTGAAGTGGGGCCTAGGGAGGCAGTTGGGCTTGCTGGTTATATACCTGGCTCCCCGCTATGTAGCAGCAGCCCTGCCCGAGCTCCTGGAGGTGATCGCTACGGTGGCAGTGGAGACCCCCAGACTTTTAGTCATGGGGGACTTTAACCTGCCATCGTTGGGCGAATCATCCGAGGCAGCTCGGGAGTTCATGGCTTCCATGATGGCCATGGACCTGACCCAAGTAATTCGGGGCCCCACTCACGAGGGTGGACATACGCCAGATCTCATCTTTGTCTCTGGCCAATGGAAGAGTGATCTGGGTATAGGGGATATAGTCATCACGCCCTTGTCATGGTCAGACCACTCACTTCTCCGGCTCGACTTTCCGACCGCTGCTCCCCTCCGCGGGGAGGCGGAACCAGAGTCTCCAATCTGGTACCGCCCCAGGCGCCTGATGGACCCTGATGGGTTCCAGACGGCGCTTGGGCCATTTCCTGTACCCCTGACCCATGCCCCGATAGAGGACCTCACGGCCGCATGGAATAGTGCGGCCGTGGGAGCCTTGGATCGGGTCGCGCCCTTGCGGCCTCTCTTGTGGCGGCGAACCACCCTGGCTCCTTGGTTTACCGAGGAGCTGCGGGTGATGAAACGCCGCAAGAGATGCCTAGAGAGTAGATGGAGGTCTACCCGATCTGAATCTGACCGGACACAGGTAAGAGCCCATTTACGGACTTACATTGTGGCGCTGAGAGTGGCCAAACGCCATCATTGTGCTACTCTCATAGCATCCGCAGAAAACCGCCCTGCCGCCCTGTTTAGGGTGACCCGCTCCCTCCTTCAACAAAGGGTGCGGGAAGCCCCGCTACAGGGTAGAGCAGAGGAATTTGTGACTTTTCTGCAGGAGAAAACCGCTCAGATACAGAACGGGCTACCCTCCATTGATGGCCCAGTGGAATGCCACGAGACAGATCTTGTTTGGGAGGAGTTTGACTCCGTTACTTCCAATGATATGGACAGGTTACGTGGGCGACTGCGAGCCACCACATGTTTATTGGACCCGTGCCCCTCCTGGCTTGTACTGGCATCCTGGGAGGTGACACGAGGCTGGCTCCAAGAGGTTGTCAACGCATCCTTAAGTGAGGGTTCCTTGCCTGCTTCCCTAAAAGAAGCGATGGTGAGGCCCCACCTTAAGAAGCCCTCTTTGGATCCAGCTCTTTTAAACAACTACCGTCTAGTCTCCAACCTTCCCTTTCTGGCGAAGGTTGTTGAGAGTGTGGTGGCACAACAGTTTCCCCGTCACCTGGAGGAAGTTGATTATCTAGATCCGCGCCAGTCCGGCTTTCGGCCCGGGCATAGCACCGAGACGGCACTGGTCGCGTTGGTAGATGATCTCTGGAGGGCCAGAGATGGGGGTTGTTCCTCCATCCTGGTCCTATTAGACCTCTCGGCGGCTTTCGATACCATCGACCATGATATCCTATTGCATCGGCTGGAGGGGTTGGGAGTGGGAGGCGCCGTTTTACGGTGGTTCTCCTCCTACCTCTCTGGCCGATCGCAATTTGTGTTGGCAGGGGGGCAGAGGTCGACCTCGAGACCACTCACTTGTGGGGTGCCTCAGGGGTCGGTCCTCTCGCCTCTCCTGTTTAACACATACATGAAGCCGCTGGGTGAGATCATCCGTGGTTTTGGGGTAGAATACCATCTATACGCTGATGACACTCAGTTGTATATATCTACCCCAAACCACCCCAACGATGCCGTAGTGGTGATGTGCCAGTGCCTGGAAGCCGTGCGGATCTGGATGGGAAGTAACGGACTTAGGCTCAACCCGACCAAGACCGAGTGGCTGTGGTTTCCGGCTGCCCGATTCAACCAGCTCACGCCATCGCTGGCCATAGGGGGCGAACATCTTGCCCCTGTGGATGGGGCGCGCAATTTGGGTGTCCTCCTGGATTCCCGGCTGTCCATGGAAGATCAAGTGACAGCCGTGGCCAGGAGGGCGTTTTACCAGGTCCGCCTGGTACGCCAGTTGCGCCCCCTATTGGATCGGGACGCCCTGCGCACAGTCACTCATGCGCTTGTGACATCCCGACTGGACTATTGTAACTCTCTCTACATGGGGCTCCCCTTGAGGTGCACCCGGAGACTTCAGCTAGTTCAGAACGCAGCCGCGCGAGCAATTATGGGAACCGCCAGGTTTACCCATGTAACACCGCTCTTGCGCGAGCTGCACTGGCTACCTGTCGTCTCCCGGGTGCGCTTCAAGGTGTTAATTATCATCTTTAAAGCGCTCCATGGCTCGGGACCTAGCTATCTGCGGGATCGGATCCTGCCTCATATATCCTCACGGCCGATTCGCTCCCACAGAGAGGGACTTCTCCGGGTGCCGTCCACTAGACATTGTCAGCGGGCGACACCCAGGGGAAGGGCTATCTCTGTGGCGGGCCCGGCCCTCTGGAACGACCTTCCCCCCGATATCAGGACGACCACGGACCTCCGCTCCTTCCGTCTTAAATTAAAAACTCACTTTTTCTGTCTGGCCGGCCTAGGATAAGTCTCTCTGTCTTTGGGGTTTTTATTGGGAAATTAGTACTGCTTAGTTTTAATGGGGAAATTTTAGCGCAGGTTATGTTTAATTTGTTTTTAGAATTGTTCGTATGTATTTATTGTTTTTATTCTACCTGTGCACCGCCCCGAGTCCCTGTGGGGAGAGGGTGCGGTTTTATAAATATTAAGTATTATTATTATTATTATTATTATTATTATTATTATTATTATTATTATTATTATTATTATTATTATTATTATTATTATTATTATTATTATGTTATCACAGCAGCAAGAATCACAAACGCACAAAACTGGAAAACAAATAATAATAATAATAATAATAATAATAATAATAATAATAATAATAATAATAATAATAATAGTTTTAATTTATAAACCGCTCTCTCTCCCCGAAGGGACTCCAACAGAAGAAAACGTGATTAAAAAGTACTGGCGTAGTTTTTAATTTGTTTTATTAGGGGTTTTATAGGTTATTTTAGAGCAGGCCCATAGTTTTAGAATTTTTAGTATACAGTGGTACCTCGGTTCACGAACGCCTCTGTTCACGACCAATTCGGTTTACGAACAGAAATTTTCCCAAAAATGTGCTCCGGTTCACGAACACCGTTTCGGTTCACGAACGCAAAAGTTCGTAAAAAAATGCTCCGCTTCACGAACTCCGTCTCGCTTCACGAACTCCACCTCGCTTCACGAACTCCGCCTCGCTTCACGAACTCCACCTCGCTTCACGAACTCCGCCTCGCTTCACGAACAGTTCGTAAAAATGCTCGGATTCACGAACCCCGTTTCGCTTCACGAACCGGAGCCGCGGACGACCAAAAAACAAGGTCAGAACGGATTAACCGGATTTACATTGAACCCTATGGGAAACTGTGCCTCTGTTCACAACCAATTCGGTTCGCGAACAGAGTCAGTTCCTCAAGAATCACGACCAAAAAACAAGGTCAGAACGGATTAACCGGATTTACATTGAACCCTATGGGAAATTGTGCCTCGCTTCACGACCAATTCGGATCGCGAACAGAGTCAGTTCACGAATTAAGTTCGTGAACTGAGGTACCACTGTATTTATTGAATTATTGGATGTTTTCTTGTGGTTTTTATTCTTGCCTGTTTACAGGCCCTGAGTCCCGCAAGGGAGAAAGGGCGGAATGCAAAGGTAATTAAACAAATAAATAAAAAAGTACTGAAGTGGAACCGATAAGGACAGACTCACCAAAGAACTAGAAGACAAAGAGGAATCTTAAGTATTATTTAGTATGGAACTATGGCTAGAGGAAAGACGAGGGGAAAATAGGAAAAGCAATGAAGAGAAGAAAAAAGATTAAAAGACTAGAAAATAAATGCAAAACCGCAGAATTAACAAGGGGAGGGGGGGAATGTAAGCGATTGTAAAAATAGTAAAAAATAAGAAACGTAAGAGAATCAAATGTATATATAAGATGTATTGTATGGAATCAATGGAGATAAGATATGTAAAGATAGATAGATAGATAGATAGATAGATAGATAGATAGATAGATAGATAGATAGATAGATAGATAGATATAAATATAGAAGTATAAGGTATAGATGTATAGATAAAAGAAACAATGGATATTTAAAAGATGTAAAAGTGTTGCAAAGTGAATATAAATGTAAGGTCCTACATTTAGGCAAAAAAAAACAAAATGCACAGGTACAGTATAGGTGGGACCTTGCTCGATAGTAGCAACTGTGAGAGGGATCTTGGAGTCCTAGTGGACAACCATTGAAATAGGAGCCAGCCATGGGCAGCAGCTGCCAAAAAAGCCAACACAGTTCTAGGCTGCATAAACAGAGGGAGAGAATCAAGATCACATTAAAAGGGTTAATACCACTTTATAAGGCCTTGGGAAGGCCACACTTGGAATATTTGCATCCAGTTTTGGTCACCACGATGTAGAAAAGATGTGGAGACTCTTAGAAAGAATGCAGAGAAGAGCAACAAAGAAGATTAAGGGACTGGAGATTAAACCACATGAAGAACGGTTGCAGGAACTGGGTCTGTCTAGTTTAATGAAAAGAAGGACCAGGGGAGACTTCCAATATCTCAGGGGTTGCCACAAAGAAGAGGGAGTCAAGCTATTCTCCAAAGCACCTGAGGGCAGAACAAGAAGCAATGGGTGGAAACTCATCAAGGAGAGAAGCAACTTAGAACTGAGGAGAAACTTCCTGACAGTCAGAACAATTAGTCAGTGGAACAGAAGTTGCCTCCAGAAGTTGTGAATGCCCCAACACTGCAAGTCTTTAAGAAGATGTTGGAGAGCCATTTGTCTGAAACGGTATAGGGCTTCCTGCCTAGGCAGGGGGTTGGACTAGATGACCTCCAAGGCCTCTTCCAACTCTGCTATTGTGTTGTATATTAAAACATTAAAAAAAGAAGAAAAAGGATTAATGGATTATCACGCTCTCTAAATTTGGCGCTTTGTTTTTCCACAATATTTCCTACCGGCCCCTCCCCCTTAAATTCCCTAGTTCACCCCCTAAAGTCATCTACAACTAGCGGAGTACAGATAATCCTTGAGTTACAACTATTCATTTAGTGACCGCTCAAGTGGCTTACGACCACTGCAGCATCATGGTCAAAATCCAGACACTGACTCATATTTACCACAGTCGCTATGTTGTGTGTGTGTGTATGTGTGTGTGTGTGTGTGTGTGTGTGTGTGGTCACAAGATCCCCTTCTGCGACTGTCAGACAAGCCAAGTCAGTGGAGGAACCCAAGATTCACTTAACGACCGTGGGACTAACTTTTAACAACGGCGATGATGGGATTCCGCAGGGATTCATTTAACAACGGTGGCCAGAAAGGTCGGCAAAACGGGGCAAAACCCGCCCAGCAACTGTCTCGCTTAGCATGGCAAGTTGAGGTCATAAGCCGAGGACTAGATTGTTATCTAGAATTTCCCACGGTAAATTCGAACCCGCCGTCCCTGACGTGACCCGTTCCAAAGCACAGAGGAAGAGCGGGCTGAATCTGAACCCAAGACAGGTTCCCCTCCTTCTCACCTGTTTGCAAAAGGGGCTTCAGAACTACGGCGTTGATCCGAGCCAGGTGCGCAGAGAACGTCTCCTCGGCCCTGAGCAGTGAGGAGACCACTTCGTTGACGCCCATCTCTTGGGGGGACCCCACTGGGAAAGGAGAGACGGCAGAGACGCTGAGGTGGCCCAGAGTTTCAAAAGGGTTGGGAGGCTTCAAACACAAACCAGGATGAAACCCAGTTTGATCCGAATCATGGTTCACACCGGAACGACCTTAAAGATTCAGGAAAGAGGAAAGGGGGGTGGGGGATTTTTATTTAAGATGTGAAGGATTGTGGTGGGATTAAGGATGAAGAAGGGAGGACTCCCATTCCCAGAATCCCCCAGCCGGCTATGCTTTAAGAGGGGAGGATTCCAACACCCAGAATCCCCCATCCAACTACGGTTTAAGAGGGGAGGACTCCAACTCCCATAATTCCCCAACCAGCTATGCTTTAAGAGGGGAGGACTCCAATACCCAGAATCCACCAGTCAGCATGATTTAAAATGGGTGGACTTCAACTCCCAGAATCCCCCAGTTTTAAGATAAATTGGCTTCATTTTTAGATGGATGGGCTCTGAACTCCCAGGAGAGCTGGCTGGGGAATTCTGGGAACTGAAGTCCAAACGTCTTTAAGCTACAGAATATTGGAACAGGGCATACTAACCAGATCTGGAAAAACAATCCATGTTTATCCCTATTTCTTTTGCTGAATAAAACCATACCAGGTATATTATGAATTTATTTCTACTGGCCTCAAATCCCAGACCCTATAATCCCTTCTCCAATCCCTTCTCAACGCTTCTACCATGCCAGGGGCATCTTTAAATTTCTCTACACATGGGGGAGACATAAACAGGTGAGTCAGTAAATTAAACCAGGATATCTTGATTATGGTCTGCGGCGTTTGCTTTTAATACTCTATTATTACGTTTGCTGTTTTTCACAAGTGTGTAGAATCACATCAACTAGCAAAGCAAATATGAATGCACTGAGTGAAAACATGACTTTGAACCCAATTCTCCCCCTTCCATATGTAGCCAACCTGAAAAACGTGACTTACGACCAGTCCTCGCACTTACGACTATCAATAGAATCACCGAATTTGAGCAGTTGGCAATCAGCATGCATTTATGACAGTTGGGGCATCCTGGGGTCACTTTTGCAACTTTCTGATAGTCAATGTGAGGAGCTGTATTCACTTAATGACCATATGACCATTGTGCCACAGACCACCGGCTGTGAGTCCCTCTGTGTGAAGTGGGGCCTAGGGAGGCAGTTGGGCTTGCTGGTGTATACCTGGCTCCCCGCTATGTAACAGCAGCCCTGCCGAGCTCCTTGAGGTGATCGCTACGATGGCAGTTGAGACCCCCAGACTGGTAGTCATGGGGGACTTTAACCTGCCATCGGTGGGCGAATCATCAGAGGTAGCTCGGGAGTTCATGGCTTCCATGACGGCCATGGACCTGACCCAAGTAATTCAGGGTCCCACGCACGAGGGTGGACATACGCCGGATCTAATCTTTGTCTTTGGCCAATGGAAGAGTGATCTGGGTATAGGAGATATAGTCATCACACCCCTGTCATGGTCAGATCACTCACTTCTCCGGCTCGACTTTCCAATCGCTACACCCCACCGCTGGGAGGCGGAACCTGAGTCATCTATATGGTTCCGCCCCAGGCGCCTGATGGACCCTGATAGGTTCCAGACGGCGCTTGGGCCACTTCCTGTATCCCTGACCCGCGCCCCGATGGAGGACCTCGTGGCCGCATGGAATACTGCGGCCACGGGAGCCTTGGATCAGGTCGCGCCCTTGCGGCCTCTCTTGCGGCGACGAACCACCCTGGCTCCTTGGTTCACCGAGGAGCTAAGGGTGATGAAGCGCCACAATAGATGCCTAGAGAGGAGATGGAGGTCTAGCCGTTCTGAATCTGACCGAACACAGGTGAGAGCCCATTTACAGACTTACCTTGTGGCACTGAGAGTGGCCAAAGGTCATCATTGTGCCACTCTCATCGCATCCGCAGATAACCGCCCTGCCGCCCTGTTTAGGGTGACCCGCTCCCTCCTTCAACAGAGGGTGCGAGAAGCCCCTTTACAGGGTAGAGCAGAGGAATTTGGGATTTATCTGCAGGATAAAATCGCTCAGATTCAGAGCGAGTTAGTCCCCATCGATAGTGGCCCAGTAGGATGCCCCGAGGCAGATCTTGAGACAGTTTTGTGGGAAGAGTTTGACTCTGTTACTTCCGAAGATATGGACAGGTTACGTGGGCGACTGCGAGCCACCACATGTTTATTGGATCCTTGTCCCTCCTGGCTTGTACTGGCATCCTGGGAGGTTACACGAGGCTGGCTCCAAGAGGTTGTCAACGCTTCTCTTAGTGAGGGTTTCTTGCCTGCCTCCCTTAAAGAGGCGATGGTGAGACTCCTCCTGAAGAAGCCCTCTCTGGACCCAGCATTGTTGGTTAATTACCGTCCGGTCTCCAACCTTCACTTTTTGGCGAAGGTTGTAGAGAGTGTGGTGGCACAACAGTTTCCCCGTCATCTGGAGGAAGTTGATTATCTGGACCCGCGCCAGTCCGGCTTCCGGCCCGGGCACAGCACCGAGACGGCATTGGTCGCGTTGGTGGATGATCTCTGGAGGGCCAGAGATGGGGGTTGTTCCTCCATCCTGGTCCTATTAGATCTCTCAGCGGCTTTTGATACCATCGACCATGGTATCCTATTGCATCGGCTGGAGGGGTTGGGGGTGGGAGGCACCGTTTTACGGTGGTTCTCCTCCTACCTCTCTGGCCGATCGCAATTTGTGTTGGCAGGAGAGCAGAGGTCGACCTCGAGACCCCTCACATGTGGGGTGCCTCAGGGGTCGGTCCTCTCGCCTCTCCTGTTCACCACATATATGAAGCCGCTGGGCGAGATCATCCATGGTTTTGGGGTAGAGTACCACCTCTACGCTGATGACACGCAGCTGTATATATCTACCCCAAACCACCCCAACGATGCCGTAGCGGTGATGTGCCAGTGCCTGGAAGCCGTGCGGGCGTGGATGGGAAGTAACAGACTCAGACTCAACCCGTCCAAGACCGAGTGGCTGTGGTTCCCGGCATCCCGGTACAACCAGTTGACTCCATCACTGGCCATAGGAGACGAACACCTTACCCCTGTGGATGGGGCACGCAACTTGGGCGTCCTCCTGGATTCCCGGCTGTCTATGGAAGATCAAGTGACAGCCGTGGCCAGGAGGGCATTCTACCAGGTTCGCCTGGTACGCCAGTTGCGTCCCCTATTGGATCGGGATGCCCTTTGCACAGTCACTCATGCCCTCGTGACATCCCGACTGGACTACTGCAATTCTCTCTACATGGGGCTCCCCTTGAGGTGCACCCGAAGACTTCAGCTTGTCCAGAATGCAGCCGTGCGAGCAATTATGGGAACATCGAGGTTTACCCATGTAACACCGCTCTTGCGCGAGCTGCATTGGCTGCCTGTCGTCTTTCGGGTGCGCTTCAAGGTGTTAGCCATCATCTTTAAAGCGCTCCATGGCACGGGACCTAGCTATCTGCGGGATCGGATTCTGCCCCATACATCCCTGCGGCCGATTCGCTCCCACAGAGAGGGACTTCTCTGGGTGCCGTCCACTAGGCAATGCCAGCGGGCGACGTCCAGGGGAAGGGCCTTCTCTGTGGTGGGCCCAACCCTTTGGAACGACCTTCCCCCCGAAATTAGAACTACGGACCTCCGCTCCTTCCGTCAAAAATTGAAAACACACTTTTTCTGCTTGGCCGGCCTAGGTTAGTCTTCCGTTTTTTACTGGGTTTTTAGGGGGGTGTAGTTTAGTTTTTGTATAGTGGGTTTTAGCGCAGGGACAATTTGTTTAATTCTTATTTTAACTATTTATGTATTGTATATTTGCTTTTTAACTTCCCTGTGCACCGCTCCGAGTCCCTTTGGGGAGAGGAGGCGGTCTATAAATAAAAATTATTATTATTATTATTATTATTATTATTATTATTATTATTATTATTATTATTATTATTATTATTATTATTATTATTATTATTATATGATTCACTTAACAACAGCAGTGTTTCACTTAACAAACCTTGGGGGGGAAAGTTTGTAAAACCGGGTGTGATTAGCTTAACAACTGCAGGAATTTGTTTAAGAACAGTGGCACCAAAGATTGGAAAATCGGGTGTGACTCGCTTAACAACCTCCTTGCTTAGCAACGGTCATGTTCGTGGTCGTAAGTCGAGGACTACTTCCATGGTCGTAAGTCCAGGACTACTTGTAGCAGGAAGTTTTCGGCTGTGGGGAAAAGGTGTTGAGCACACATCAAAGGCATCTTTGCAAATCGACAATTGTCTTAAGAAGGACAATTTTATTTTATTTTTGCTCCTGGGTGTGTGTGTGTGTGTGTGTCTGTGTGTGTCCGTCCAAGGTGTGACATTGTCTTTTCATTAACAACACATTTCTATTTTCTGGCCTTCTTTTAAAAACGTAGCAACCACAACCTCAAAAATCTACAAAGGGAATGAATGCACCTTACAACAAGGTGTGGAAAATCCTGTCTGTTTGCAGTTGGCTGTTAAGCGAATCACTGCAGTTCTTAAGTTAGTCACACGGTTGTTAAGTGAATCTGACTTCTCCATTGACTTCGATTGTCAGAAGGTCACAAAAGGAGGTTATGTGACACACACCCCGGGACACTACGACCGTCATAAATAGGAACCGGGGGCCAAGTGTCTGAATTTGGATCTCATGACCATGGGGATGATGCAACGGTCATAAGTGTGAAAAATGGTCGTAAGTGCAAGGACGGGTTGTAAGTCACTTTTCCCCAAGCATCTGAATTTGGATCCCGTGATCACAGGGTTGATGCAACGGTCGTAAGTGTGGGAAACGGTCGTAAGTGCAAGGACCGACTGTCAGTTTTTTCGTGCCGTTCTTACTTCGGTCAGTAAATGAAATGTTGTAAGTTGAAGACTAGCTGGAGTCCATCATAGCTGGAGGCCTTCATAGGCTGGGTGGGGCACCGGGGCCTTACGCAACCCCTTAATTATGCAAGGCCTTTTTTAAAGTTTCTAGACCTCACCCTCTTCCTGTGCCCTGGCATGGTCTTTCCTTAATGATTAATTACTCAGGCATGTAGTTACAAAGCCTGGGTGCCTTGGGGATCTTTTACACAGCGTTCTCCACCTTGGTGTAAATCAAGTCGCTCAGCCAGCCAGCGGGGGTTGCCCGTATTTTGGACAGCTGCAGGAGAGTCCTGGGTGCGATTCCTGACCCAGTTCTCCCCTTCCCAGCAGTTGGCAGGGAAACAGGCGCCCATCTATCTACGGAATGGTGTAGATTACACAGTGGTGGAAAACCTCCGGCACAGGTGGCAGAGGTGGCACCCAGATCCCTGTCTGTGGGCACTCAAGCCATCCCCCCAGCCCAGCTCCATTGAGGGAGGGGAAGAGAGGGGCGGGGGGAGAAAGAGGCGAAAGGGAAAGAGAGAAAAAGAGACACACACAGACAGAGAGGGATGGATGGAAAGAGAAACAGAGCGGCAGAGAGAGAGAGAGAAAGGGAGGGAGGGAAAGAAAAACAGGCAGAGAGAAAGAGAAAGAGAGGGAGGGAAGGAAGGAGAAACAGGCAGAGAGAGAGAAAGAGAAAGGGAGGGAGGGAAGGAGAAACAGAGCGGCAGAGAGAAAGGGAGGGAAGGAGAAACAGGCAGAGAGAGAGAGAGAAAGAGAAAGGGAGGGAGGGAAAGAGAAAGAGAGAGGCAGAGAGAAAGCGAGGGAAGGAGAAACAGGCAGAGAGAGAGAGAAAGAGAGGGAGGGAAGAAGAAACAGGCAGAGCGAGAGAGAAAGAGAAAGGGAGGGAGGGAAAGAGAAAGAGAGAGGCAGAGAGAAAGGGAGGGAAGGAGAAACAGGCAGAGAGAGAGAGAGAAAGAGAAAGGGAGGGAGGGAAAGAGAAAGAGAGAGGCAGAGAGAAAGGGAGGGAAGGAGAAACAGGCAGAGAGAGAGAGAGAGAGAGAAAGGGAGGGAGGGAAAGAGAAAGAGAGAGGCAGAGAGCAAGGGAGGGAAGGAGAAACAGGCAGAGAGAGAGAGAAAGAGAGGGAGGGAAGGAGAAACAGGCAGAGCGAGAGAGAAAGAGAAAGGGAGGGAGGGAAAGAGAAAGAGAGAGGCAGAGAGAGAAAGAGAGAAAGAGAGGGAAGGAAAGAGAGGGGGAGGGAGAAAGGGGGAGGGAAAGAGAGAGAGGGAGGAAAAGGGAAAGAGAGGGGGAAGAGAGGGGGAGGGAACGAGAAATGATATTACAAAAGTTTAAATTTTTTATTGTTGCTAAATATAATATTTCAAAATCAGGGAGAAAAATGAACATGCTTAAAAGTGCAATTTCCACGTTTTTCTTAGAACCATTAGCTGAGCTCTGCCTTGTTTATCATTATTTTAGGTAATAAAACCTCATTATTCAGGTTAAATTGCCAAGGTGACACTTTGTGATAAATAAGTGGGCTTTGGGTTGCAGGCTGGGCCTTCGGTCTCTAAAAGGTTGGCCACCACTGGATTACAATAACTTTATTTTATTGTCACTTTGAACGCTAATCCGCGTACATTAAAATGAAATTTTCTACATTAAAATTAAATTTTGGGTCTTGAGGGAGGGGGTTGGAATAGATGACCTCCGAGGTCCCTTAGCCCAGGGGTCCCCAACCTTTGCAACTTTAAGTCTGAAGGACTTCAGCTCCCAGAATTCTCCAGCCAGCAAAGCTGGCTGGAGAATTCTGGAAGCTGAAGTCCTTCAGACTTAAAGTTTGCAAAGGTTGGAGACCCCTGCCTTAGTCACAGGGTAAAATTGCTCCTTTTAACAGGATACAGGCATACAACTTACAACCCTTCGTTTAGTGACTGTCCAGTTTTTTAAAAATGTGATTGCTTTTCATACTTACGACGGTTGTAGAATCCTCATGGCCCCGTAATCAAATTTCAGACGCTTGGCAACGGATTCGTACTTATGATGGTTGCAGAGTCCCTGGGAGGTCGCGTGATCCCCTTTTGCGACCTTCTGATGAGCAAAGTCAGGGGGGGGGGAGCCAGATTCGCTTAACGACCATGTGACTAACTTAACAACCGCAGGGATTTATCGTTTGTTTAACCACCATTCCAAGTTTACGCCGCCGCTGAAAAGAAGGGGACTTAGCACTGGTCCTCGCAGTTATGACTGCCGCAGCCTCCCTACGGTCACATGATCACTATTTGGATGATTGGCAGCGGGAATGCACTAATAATGGTTGCAAACTCCTCCGAGGGTGCATGGGATCATCCCAGGTACCTTCCCATTCACTTAAGGACAGCACGATTCGCTTAACAACTGCAGGATTCGCTTAGCAACCATGGCATACATAAGGGGCAAGGTTGGGAGTAACCCAGTTCACACCTGCCTTGCTTAGTAATGGCGAAAGAACAGGAGGGAGAAAGAAAAGATAGAGGTGGAGGAGGAGGAGGAGAAGGAAGAGAGGGACGTAGTGGAGGAGGAGAAGATAGAGGAGGAGGAGGAAGAAGAGGAGAAGGAAAAGGAGGAAGACAGGGAGAAAGAAAAGATACAGGAGGAGGAGGAGAAAGAGAAGGACGTAGAGGAGGAGGAGGAGGAGATAGAGAGGAGGAGGAAGAGTAGAAGGAAAAGGAGGAAGACAGAGAAAGAGAAGACAGAAGGAAAAGGAGGAGGAGAGAAGGAAGACAAGGGGAAAGAAAAGATACAGGAGGAGGAAGAGGAAGAAAAGGAGGAGGGAGCTGAGGAGAAGGTACAGAAGGAGAAGGAGATAGAGGAGGAGGGAGGAAGAAGAGAAGGAACAGGAGGAACACAAGGGGAAAGAAAAGATACAGGAAGATGAGGAGGAGGAAGATGAGAAGATACAGAAGGAGGTGGAGGAGGAAGACAAGGAGAAAGAGAAGATAGAGGAGGGGAGGACTGTGGAGAGAAGGAGAAGAAAGATAGACAGAGAGAGGGAAAAAGAAGAGAAAATAGACCAGAGAGAAGGAGGAGAAGGATAGAAATGGAAGGGGAGTAAAAGGAGGAGGAGGAGGAGGAAAAGGAGAAGGAGGAGGAGGACCCCCACTCTCAAAGAATCGTCTAAGAAAACTCACCTTACACAGAGATCTTCTTCCTGGTTTACTACGGCTGGCATTGCCTCCGTGTGGTTGACCCATTAGGGAAGGGAGCCTGTAGGGCTGAGCCCTCCCTCCACCTCCGCACACCCAGTTCCTCTTCCCGCCCAGGACGCCTCCAGACACGCCTCATCCCTGGCCCAGGAAAAATTCTTCCAGCAGCAGCTTCAGAAGCTCTTACTCCACCCCAAGATCCCCTCGAGACCCCCAGAGGGTCCTCCTCAAAAGCCCAGCCCCCAGGGCCACAGGGACCATCCAGACATGGCCACTTTAAGACGTGTGGACTTCAACTCCCAGAAATCCCTGGCCAGCTGACAGAGGACTTCTGGGAGTGGAAGTCCTCCCCTCTTAAGCATAGCTTACTGGGGGATTCTGGGAGTGGAAGTCCTTCCCTCTTAAGCATAGCTGACTGGGGGATTCTGGGAGTGGAAGTCCTCCCCTCTTAAAGCATAGCTGACTGGGGGATTCTGGAGTGGAAGTCCTCCCCTCTTAAAGCATAGCTGACTGGGGGATTCTGGGAGTGGAAGTCCTTCCCTCTTAAGCATAGCTGGATGGGGGATTCTGGGAGTGGAAGTCCTCCCCTCTTAAAGCATAGCTGACTGGGGGATTCTGGGAGTGGAAGTCCTCCCCTCTTAAAGCATAGCTGACTGGGGGATTCTGGGAGTGGAAGTCCTCCCCTCTTAAAGCATAGCTGACTGGGGGATTCTGAGAGTTGAAGTCCTTCCCTCTTAAAGCATAGCTGACTGGGGGATTCTGGGAGTGGAAGTCCTCCCCTCTTAAAGCATAGCTGACTGGGGGATTCTGAGAGTTGAAGTCCTTCCCTCTTAAAGCATAGCTGGATGGGGGATTCTGGGAGTGGGAGTCCTCCCCTCTTAAAGCATAGCTGAATGGGGGATTCTGGGAGTGGAAGCCCTCCCCTCTTAAAGCATAGCTGAATGGAGGATTCTGGGAGTGGGAGTCCTTCCCTCTTAAAGCCCATGGCCCTGGTATATTGCAATTTCAATAATGCCAGTTGCCAAGTACACAAATTTTGATTACTTGTGCATGGGGATGCTGCAATGGGCATAATCCCCGTCACCAAGAAACACGGTTGTTAAGTGAGTTCTGCCTCATTTTACAACCTTTCTTGCCTACGTTGTTAAACAAACTGTTGCAGTTGTTAGTTAGTAACACGGCTGTTAAATGAATCTGGCTTTCTATCGATTTTGCTTGCCAGAAGTTCGTAAATCACGTCACCCCGGGACATTGCAACCGTCATAAATATGGATTACCTGCCAAGAGTCCGAATTCTGACCATGTGACTATGGGGACATAAGTGTAAGTACTGGTCATAAGTCACCTTTTTCCCCACTCCTGCTGCAAACTTTAAGCAGCCGTTGCTAAACGAGAAGTCGTAAGTGTAGGACTGCTGTGCAGTGTTACCTATTATTTTACCTTGTTTAGTACCGGATGTTTTTATTTCAGGGATCCTGAGATTAATTTCGGGCCTTGATTCAAATCTAGCCAATTGCATTTTATTTTTAAGCCTTTGTAAGCCGGCCTTTCGCATTTGCACGAAGAGAAATTTCAGGGTTATTTAAGTCAGGGATCTCCAACCTTTGCAACTTTAAGTCTGAAGGACTTCTGAAGGACTTCAGCAAAGCTGGCTGGAGAAGTCTGGGAGCTGAAGTCCTTCAGACTTAAAGTTGCAAAGGTTGGAGACCCCCGATTTAAGTAATAAAGGAAATTGATGAAAACGTAATCCTGTTGTGACACCCAGCTGGCAGAAACGCCAACCCGAGGTTGGGGACAAGCCACACTATGTCGCAGAGGGGCGACACGAAGCCATCCTGCAAATTACGTGGATAATGCCATTTGCATTTGTGGTTAACTTCATTTGCATGGAGAAGCACCCATCTGCATGGCGAGGGTGCCTGTAAGTGCACGGGCCTCCTGGGGTGGGTGTTAAAGGTTGCAAAATGGGAGGTGGGGTGTTATTGGCCAAGCTCTGACATTTTGGCATGTGTGGGAGGGGTCCCATGCGGCCAGATGTGGACAGGCCCCCAAAACTGGATTGAAGAGGGAGAAATATTGTAACCTCATAGAATGGGAAAAGAAGGCAGAGAGAAAGAGAGAAAGAGAGAGAAAAAGAGGGAGAAAAGTAGAAAAGAAAAGAGAAAGAAAAGAATGGATAGAAAGAAAAACAGAAAAAGAAAGCGAGAGAGAAAATGACACAGAGGGAAAGCAAGATACAATCAATCAATCAATCAAATGATTGTAAGATATTAAAAAGGGGGGAAAAACAATAAAAAATCTGCTTCAAAAAAAAAGCAAGATAGTCAGAGAGAGAGAAAGAGAGAAAGCAAGGAAAAAACGAGAGAAATAAATAGAAAGAGGAAAAGAAAGAAAAAAGAGAAAGAAAGAAAATGAAAAAAGAGAATAATAAAACAGGGGAAAAAGAAGGGAAAAGGGAGAGAGAAAAGAGAAAAAGAGAAATAAAAATGAAAAAAGTAAAGAAGTTGAAAGCAGGCAAGAGAGAAAGAAAAAAAGATAAAGAAGAAAGAGAGAAAAAGAGAGAAAGAAAGAAAAATAAAAGAGAAAGAAGGAAAGAGAAAGTGAAAAGGGGGAGAGAATAAAGAAATATAAAGCGGGAAAGAGAAAGACATACAGACACAGAAAGAAAGAAAGAAAGAAAGAAAGAAAGAAAGAAAGAAAGAAAGAAAGAAAGAAAGAAAGAAACTGAAAGAGAAAAAGAAAAAGAAAAAGAAAAAGAAAAAGAAAAAGAAGTGAGAAAGAAAGAAAGGAAAGAGACGGTAAGAGAGAGAAGAGGGAGAAAGAAAGAAAGAAAGAAAGAAAGAAAGAAAGAAAGAACAGAAACTGAAAGAGAAAAAGAAAAAGAAAAAGAAGAAAGAGAAAGGAAAGAGAAGGTAAGAGAGAGAGAAGAGGGAGAAAGAAAAGAAAGAAAGAAAGAAAACAGAAACTGAAAGAGAAAAAGAAAAAGAGAAAAAGAAAGGAAAGAGAAGGTAAGACAGAGAAGAGAGAGAAAAGAAAGAAAGAAAGAAAGAAAGAAAGAAAGAAAGAAAGAAAGAAAGAAGTCACAAACCAGCTACCCTCCTCCTGAATGCCCCCTCCGCTTGGCCCAAGTGGGACCTGATCGGCAACTGGAAAGGACAGAAGCCAAGAAGGCTGCAAAATCAGACCAGACTGCAGGCCACAGAAGTACAACCAGTCACCTGTGAGTCAACTTGAGTCACAACCCATTTCCGAGCCCCGGTGGACTTCCGTGCCAAAAATGTCCAATTTCAAAAAAGGGAGCCAAACCCCTTAATTTCTCCCTGGCATGAAATGACCTCACGGGGTCCTTCAAAGAACAGGCAACGTTGCAACTCTAAAAATGAGGCTGGCAGTTCCCAACAACAGCCTTGGGAGACCTCCTAACGCAGACCTGCAGGACTACACACCCCCATGATCCACAGCGCCTTCAGGAATTCAGCCTTTGCGAGATTAGGCCTGCAATTCTTTCCCTATCAATTTCCCCTTGCGCCACTGAAAGCCAAACAAATATATACCTTTCTGAGGTTTTTTTTTAAATTGTTGCAGTGGTTCTTAAATGGTTTGGCTTCTTTTAGGATTTGAGAATTGCAAGCTGCCCAGAGCTGCTTGATTAAATGGGTTGGCTACAGAATGGAAGGAAAGGAAGGGAAGGAAGGGAGGGAGGGAGAATAATTATAAAAAAGAGAAAAAATAGATGGGAAAAGGCAAGAGGGAGAAGAGAGAAAAAGAAAAAAGAGAAAGAGAGAAAGAAGGGAAAAGTAAAGAAGTAAAGAGAGAAAGAGAAAAGGAGAAAGAAGAAAGGAAAAGAGAGAAAGAAAAATAAGAGAGAAGGAAAGTGAAGAGAGAGAATAAAAATGTAAAGCGGGGAAGAGAAAGACAGACACAGAAAGAAAGGAAGAAGGAAGGAAGGAGGGAGAGAGAGAGAAAGAAAAGGAAAAAAGGAAGGAAAGGAAGATGGAGGGAGGGAGGAAGATGAAGGGAGGGGCAGAGGTGCTTTTTCCAACCATTTGTTGACTCTTTTGTATTTACTTGGTCCTCTGAATTCCAGCAGTGTCCAGGTGTGTCCAAAAGTCATTATGGTGGCATAGTTACACCAACCATCATTCTGCCCTGTCCATGGATAAACCAACTTAGTTTGTGGGATCCTTCTGCACTCCGAGCTTGCTGGTTTTCTAGCAGGCGTTTCATGTCCCAATTGGGGAACATCATCAGCAAAACCCACTAATTTTTTTGTGTCGATGGTATTTTCTAATTCTGCCAGAAAGCTATGAAGCTAAGATAGCACAGTTCCCCTTTAGCACTGATGATGGTCCCTAGTTGGTTCATGAAACGTCTGCAATGAAACCACCAAGCTCAGAGAGCACCAAGGACCCCACAGTCCGTCCGTCCGTCCGTCCTTCCTTCCTTCCTTCCTTCCTTCCTTCCTTCCTTCCTTCCTTCCTTCCTTCCTTCCTCCTCCTCCTCTTCACAAAGCCCTACTTCCTTCTAGTCAGTGGTGGGTTTCAAATTTTTTAGAACCTACTCTGTAGGTGTGGCCTATTTTGTGGGCGTGGCTTGGCCGTCATGTGACAGGGTGGGAGTGGCCACCTTTTAAAATGTGATGAAACTCATTTAACAACGCTCTTGCTTAGCAACCAAAATTTTGGACTCAATTGTGATGATAAATTCTTTCTTTCTTTCTTTCTTTCTTTCTTTCTTTCTTTCTTTCTTTCTTTCTTTCTTTCCTTTCTTCCTTCCTTTCCTTTCCTTTCCTTCCCGTTGGGTCACTGGCAGCAGCGGGCCAGATTTACTTCCAGGTACGCCGGTGGAACCCTCTCCCACCGGTTCTCTAAATTTCACCAACCGGTTCTTGCGAGTAGGTGCGAGCCTGCAGAAACCCACCACTGCTTCTAGTACTGATGATGGTCTCCAGTTGGGTCATGAAACACCTGCAAGAAAACCTCCAACCTCAGAGAGCACCCAGGATTCCACAGTTACACTCCGAGCAACAAATATTCTCTTTCATCGTTAGCTACTTTACTTATTATCTTACCTAGTGTCTCCCCTTCCTCACGCAAAGTGGAAACCCCTGTTTTTCATTCCATCTTAAGGCCTATCCTGTCCCAAATCTCTCCATCCCTCCACATTCCCCCCCCCCCCAACTGGAAAATTAAATGGAACAGGTGAAAGAAACCGATGCCATCCACTGTGGCTCGACCCCCCCACCCCCCCAAGGCAGCCTCAAGAGAACGGCTGAAGGAATTTTCCATTGAGAATGAGGCAGAAAAACGGAAGCCTCTGGGGCTCCTCAATGGGGAATGTCACATTCTCGGTGGCGGCCAAATTTCCCCCTGGCAACTTTGCAAAACTGGTGACTGTAGAGGTTAACAGATGTAAGAAAGGAGTTAACTGAATTGGAAGGGGCCTTGTAGGTCATCTAGTCCAACCCCCTGCCCAAGCAGGAGAACCTACATCTGCCTCTACCTAGGATCGAACTCACAACCTCCTGATTGGGAGGCAAGAACTCCACCTCTGGGCCACAACAGCATCCTTCCTTCTTTTCTCCTTCTCCCTCCCTCTTCTTCCTTCTTCCTGTCTTTTGTCTCCTCCCCTTTCCTTTTTCTTCTTTGTAGCTTCCACCTTCCTTCTCTCCTCCCTTATTCCTCCCTCCCTCCTCTATCTTCCTTCCTCCTTCCCTCTCTCCCACTTCTTTTTCTCCTTTTCTTCTTCCTCTTCCCCCTCTGCCTCCCTCCATCTTCTTTTTCTCCTTCCTTCCTCCTTCCTTCTTTTCTCCTTCTCCTCCCTCCTCTGTCTGCCTCCCTCCATCTTTCTCTCCTTCCTTCCTTAACAGATTAACAAGAGTTGGAAGGGACCTTGTAGGTCATCTAGTCCAACCCTCTACCCAAGCAGGAGACCCTACATCTGCCTCTACCTAGGATCGAACTCACAACCTCCTGATTGGGAGGCGAGAGCTCCACCTCTAGGCCACAGCAGGGGGGGGGGGAACCTACAAGCAGACCACCCCCCACCCACCCCAGCAGGATAAATTGCCCTTGTTGAGGGGCATCCTAGACTAGGTAGTTACATAGGACTTTTTAAACTGTTTCTTGGAAAACAGAGAGAGGAAAAGAATGGCTGATTTTCCCACGCACCAAAACACAACCTACTCAGGGGGAGGTTAAGGTGTTGCAATGATGGTTTATCAGACAAGCTATTTTCTCACTGCTGGGTGCAAACCCTTCTTCCCTCCCTCCACTACCCTTCCCCCTTCCTTCCTTCCTTCCTTCCTTCCTTCCTTCCTTCCTTCCTTCCTTCCTTCCTTCCTCCCTCCCTTTCTTTCTTTTCCTTCCTTCCTTCCTCTCCCGCCCTTCCTATCCTGGCTTCATCCCTCCTTTCCTTTCTCTTTCTTTCTATCCTTCCTTTTTGTCTTCTTTTCTTCTTCCCATTCCTCCCTTTCTTTCTCTCTCTCCTTCCTCCCTCCCTTTTCTTCTTCTTTCATTCCATCCTTTCTCCCTCCCTCTTTTCTTTCTTCCTTTCCCTCCTCTTTCCTTCTCCTCCCTCCCCTCATCTCCACTGACCACCTTCTCCTTTCTCCCCTTCTTTCCGTCATCCCGCCATTATTTCCTTCTTCCTTTATACTTTTTCCCTTCCTCTTTTTTTCTTCCTTCCTTACTCCCCCTTCCTTCCCCTCCTGCTCTTCCTACCTTGGCTTCATCCCTCCTTTCCTTTCTCTTTCTTTCTGTCCTTCCTTTTTGTCTTCCTCCTTCCCATTCCTTTCTCTCTCTTCCCTCCCTCCTTTCTTTTCTTCTCCTTCTTTCACCTTCCTTCCATCCTTCATCCCTTTCTCTCTCTTCCCTCTTTTCTTTCTTCCTTTCTCTCCCTCCCGCCCTTCCCTGCCTCCTTTCTTCTTTCTCTCTTCCTCAATTCATTTCCTTTCTCTTTGTATATTTTTCCTGGCTCTCCTTCCATGTTCTTCTCATCCTTCCTTCCTCCTTCCTCCCTCTTTTCTTTCTCTCCTCTCTCTTCCTCCCTTCTCTCCCTTTCTTCCTTCCTCCATTCCTCTTCCTTTACCTCTTCCTCATTTTGTCTCCTTTCTCTTGTGTATATTTCTCCTGGCTCTCCTTCCACGTTCTTCCCATCCTTCCTCCTTCCTCCCTCTTTTCTTTCTCTCCTCTCTCTTCCTCCCTTCTCTCCCTTTCTTTCTTCCTCCATTCCTCTTCCTTTACCTCTTCCTCAATTCATTTCCTTTCTCTGTGTATATTTCTCCTGGCTCTCCTTCCATGTTCTTCCCATCCTTCCTCCTTCCTCCCTCTTTTCTTTCTCTCCTCTCTCTTCCTCCCTTCTCTCCCTTCCTTCCTTCCTCCATTCCTCTTCCTTTACCTCTTCCTCATTCTATCTCCTTTCTCTTGTGTATATTTCTCCTGGCTCTCCTTCCACGTTCTTCCCATCCTTCCTCCCTCTTTTCTTTCTCTCCTCTCTCTTCCTCCCTTCTCTCCCTTTCTTTCTTCCTCCATTCTTCTTCCTTTACCTCTTCCTCATTTTGTCTCCTTTCTCTTGTGTATATTTCTCCTGGCTCTCCTTCCACGTTCTTCCCATCCTTCCTTCCTTCTTTCCTTTTCCCTCCGTTCTTCCCTCTCTCCCTTCTCCCGCAGGCAAAGCAACCCCACCTGGGCCGAAGCAGGCATCCGTGGTTCTCCCCTCCAGCTCTGCGTTCTCTCGCCCTTCCTGGTCACAACCCACAGGGCAGAGGCTCCCTCCCAGCTCACGTGCTCCCAGGGCTCCTCATGTTGTGTTGCAGGAAACCGCAGCTCAGCCAATCTCCGTTTCAAAGGTTCGCCCAGCCAGTCTCCCAAAGAACAGGAGGGGGGAAATGGGTGTGTGGGGTGTGGGGTGTGGGTGGAAATCCCACAATGCACTGCAGTCGCATTCCTCCTGGCCCTCCTCGAAATTCCTTGGAGAGCAGCCAAGACTTCTGGCACTTGGCAAGAAGGGCACAATGGTTCAAAGTTTGCCGTTTGCACATCAACTCCCAGAATTCACCAGCCGGCTGCGCAAATGAGGAAGGTGTGGAGGAGGCTGGGGGTTGAACCGGTCTCTGTGCAAATAAATTTCAAAAATAAATAAAAAATGAGTCAATTGTGAAACTGCAAGTTGTTAGGGTTACGTGCTTTAGGAGGGGTGGACTTCCACTCCCAGAAGTCTCCATTAGGCACAGCTGAATGGGGGATTCTGGGAGTGGAAGTCCTCCCCTCTTAAAGCATAGATGAATGGGGGATTCTGGGAGTGGGAGTCCTCCCCTCTTAAAGCATGGCTGAATGGGGGATTCTGGGAGTGTAAGTCCTCCCCTCTTAAAGCATAGCTGGATGGGGGATTCTGGGAGTGTAAGTCCTCCCCTCTTAAAGCATGGCTGAATGGGGGATTATGGGACTGGAAGTCCTCCCCTCTTAAAGCATAGCTGACTGGGGGATTCTGGGAGTGGAAGTCCTCCCCTCTTAAAGCAGAGCTGAATGGGGGATTCTTGGAGTGGGAGTCCTTCCCTCTTAAAGCATAGCTGAATGGGGGATTCTTGGAGTGGGAGTCCTTCCCTCTTAAAGCATAGCTGAATGGGGGATTCTGGGAGTGGGAGTCCTTCCCTCTTAAAGCATGGCTGAATGGGGGATTCTGGGAGTGGAAGTCCTCCCCTCTTAAAGCATAGCTGAATGGGGGATTCTGGGAGTGGAAGTCCTCCCCTCTTAAAGCATGGCTGAATGGGGGATTCTGGGAGTGGAAGTCCTCCCCTCTTAAAGCACAGCTGAATGGGGGATTCTGGGAGTGGAAGTCCTCCCCTTTTAAAGCATAGCTGAATGGGGGTTATGGGAGTGGAAGTCCTCCCCTCTTAAAGCATAGCTGAATGGGGGATTCTGGGAGTGCACTTCTAAACACTCCTAAGCACTTCTGCTGGGTAGACGCCAGCGTTGAACCGTTCTCTGCCCAGATCTGCTAAATATAGAAAAGAAAGGGGAAGCAGGAAAGGATGGAAATTAAATCAATCAGATTCCACCCAAGGAGGAAGAGAAAAACAAGCAAACTCTCCCCTCAATGATGAATTAACATGTGAGCCCCAGACACTGCGACCGTCATAAGTATGAGTTTGAATTCTGATCATATGGGGAGGCTGCAATGGTCGTTAAGTGTGAAATGTGATCGTAAGTCCCTTTATTCCGTGATGTTTTCACTTTGAACAGTCGCACTGTCCTAAGTCAAGGACTAACAGCAACTTCCAACTTTCACTTCAGGGCGGTAAAATAAAAGAAATAAATTATAGGCTCACTTTGCATTTTTCTAAATTGAACTGGAGACCTGAGAAATGAGATGGTACTGCAGCAGTATAAAAGTAGTCCTTGACTTACAGCCATTCGTTTACTGACCGTTCAAAATTAGAATACTGTTGAAGAATGTGACTTACAACCAGTCCTCACACTTATGACCCTCCTGGCATCCCATGGTCAAGTGATCTCTTTCTCCTTCCTTCCTCTTTCTCTCCCCTCTCTTCTTTCTTTTTACTCCTCCCCTTTTTCTCTTTCCCTTTCTTTCCTCCTTACTTCCTTCTCTCCTCCCTCCATTCTTCTACTCTTCTGTATTACTCCTTCCTATTTTCCTTCTTTCTTCCCTCTCCCCCTCTCTTCTTCCTTCCTCCCTCCTTCTCTTCCTCTTTCTCTCCTCCCTCTCTTCTTCCCTTCTTCATTACTCCCTTCCTCTCTTTCTCCTTCCTTTCTCCTTCCATTCATTTCCTCCCTCCTTTTCTCTTTTTCTCCTCTCTCTCTTCCTCCTTCTTCATTACTCTCCCTCTCTTTCTCCTTCCTTTCTCCCTCCTTCCCTCATTTCCTTCCTTCCTTTCTCTCCTCCCTCTCTTCCTCCCTTCTTTGTTACTCCCTTCCTCTCTTTCTCCTTCCTTCCTTTCTCCCTCCCTCATTTTCTTCCTTTTTCTCCTTCCTCTTCTTCCCTTCTTTGTTTCTTCCTCCCTCCCTTTCTCTCTCTCTCCTCCCTCTCTTCTTTCCTCCTTCATTACTCCCTTCCTCTCTTTCTCCTTCCTTCCTTTCTCCCTCCCTCATTTTCTTCCTTTTTCTCCTTCCTCTTCTTCCCTTCTTTGTTTCTTCCTCCCTCCCTTTCTCTCTCTCTCCTCCCTCTCTTCTTTCCTTCTTCATTACTCCCTTCCTCTCTTTCTCCTTCCTTCCTTTCTCCCTCCCTCATTTTCTTCCTTCCTTTCTCTCCTTCCTCTTCTTTCCTTCATTACTCTCTCCCTCTTTCTCCTTCCTTTCTCCCTCCATTCATTTCCTCCCTCCCTCTTTCTTTCCTTCCTTACTCCCTTCCTGTCTTTCTCCTTCCTTTCTCCCTCCTTCCCACATTTCCTTCCTCTCTCCCTCTCTTCTTACCTTCTTTGTTACTCCCTCCCTCCCTCTCTCTCCTCCCTCTCTTCTTCCCTTTGTCGGAAGTTATCACCCAGTCCTCTCCTAGAAAAATGAAATATCCTAGCAAATATTGAAAAGGCAGAATATTATTCTACTCTGAATGTGATAAGGGAAAAACATGTTTTAATTCCTGCAGCTCCCTGCCTACCCCACCTTTTGTCAATGGGCCATTAAGATGCCAACCCACTCTATTCACATAGCAAAAGACCCCTCCCCATCAGCTCCAGGGTGATGTGGCCTTACTGACCACATGGCATCTGAGAACTCAGCCTAGAGAGTTGCCCATGCATTGCCCCAGGTGAGTCTGGCAACCAACCAGGAGTACACGTCTTACACAGAAACAGGAAACAGATAGGTGGGGGCTGAACAGATTATAAAAAGCCCTGCAAGCCCCTCGCTCTCCCCTTTTTTTCTTCTGCCCCTTCTTCTTCAACCAACACCTGGGAGCATGTGATCACCTTTTCCCCCAGGACCAAACCATGTGGTCCTGTCCACCATTAAACCATCTTTCTAAGCAGCCTCCATGTCTCCAGTGTCTTCTTCCCCACTTGGAGCAGAACCCAGAAGAAGATTTCTTCCAACACCTTCTTCATTACTCCCTTCCTCTCTTTCTCCCTCCCTCCCTCCCTCCCTCCCTCCCTCCCTCCCTCATTTCCTTCCTCCCTGCTTCCCTTCCCTTTGAGAAGCAACCCAACCTCCCCTCCTTTTCCAGCCTAATACCAGCTGCTTCTCTAGGTGACTCCCTGGCTGCACCCCAAATCCGAAAGCCTGGAGTGTAGGGGCTGCCACGGACGTCCAGATGCTCGCCCTCCCCTTGAAAAAACCCAAAACAGGCCTTGGACTCACCGGATCCCCTCCCCTCCCCTCCCCAGGGGAAAAAATGCCCTGCCCTGACC